>CM033473.1:295343719-295426219 GCA_019447015.1 Hymenochirus boettgeri
TCTGCTCTCTACATTGCCCAGAACAGATAAGAATGGAACCAGACCGATGGCTGTTGAATATCTGTAAGAAATAAATAACCAATTCAGGGCGGATGTAACTAGCCACACAATTAGATCTCCAATGCCCTAAACCACGTGCCCTCTCCTCAGAAAACCCCAACGAAAAGGCTTCCGTCACCGCCCCTATCCGAAAAGAGTGGGTCCCAAATTCCTTGGGCCTAAGACACAATTTTCCAAGTGCCTTTCTCAACACGGTCTCAAACTGGAATCGCGTTAAGGGGAGAACATCTTGGTGAGATAAAAAGGATGACGACGGAACCCTGATCAAAGAAAATCTATTAATAGCTTGGATAGGGCACCATGATGATTGAATCGGGAATATAGAGAACCACCGGCCTTCGCCAAATATATCCGTTTTGGAACACTTAATTCTGACCCTGACTACAGATTGAGAGATAAACAAATCCTCCACTACCAAGCCACCAGGCTTCTTAGAGTTAGAATAAACCAATTCCCCCACCCTCATGGCCCCAAAAAATGCCAGCGCGAAGCTAGACTCAAATAATGAAGAGTCATATATGGAATTACATATATCTGAGAGAACTCCTATCAGCTTGATCAGAAGATTGAAGGTGATTGGACGTCTGAACTCTGCTGACACATGCTCTTTTTAGAGTGGACTCTGCTGACACAAACCTTTTAGGATTGCCCTCACTACAAACTCTTTTGAAACGTCTTTCCAACCCAACAACCTGAAAAAGAAAGACACACCTCCCATCCTTCTTTGAGCCATTAAACCGGACGATCCTGAAGAATGTTCAAGGTTCAAGGTAGTCCAGTGTCACTTCTAGCCTTGCATGAGAGTTACTGTAAATATCCCTCCCTTTTATATAGCCCAACCATTCAGACCATGCCTTCCCACTGAAAATGAGATAGAGCATCCGCAACAACATTAAGGACTCCCGGTACATGCCTTGCCCTAAATGAAATATTCGCCTCCAGACACCTAAGCACTAAGTGCCGCAATAATGATAGGACTGGGCGGGAAGAGCTAGTAAGATTATTGATGGCATAAACCACACTCTCATTATCCGTCCAGAAACGGATCTTTTTATTTCGCATCTGTTGAACCCACAACTCTACCGCCATCACTACGGGGAACAGTTCCAATAGAGTGAGGTTCTTACAATGCTCTCCATCCCTCCACGAGATAGGCCAACTAGCCGCACACCAAGCCTTGCCCTGTACGGCACCAAAACCAACGGACCCAGCCGCGTCCGTATGTAACTGCAAATCCCCGTTAGTTGCCTCCACATCCTAAAAACAAGTCCTACCATTGTAGTTCGTTAAAAACATCTGCCACACCTTTAGGTCTGCCCACAGTTCTTTAGTTATGCGAATATGATGGTGAGGCGATGGAACACCCTGAGAGGCTAAAGATAATCTCCTGGAAAAAACCCTACCCATTGGCATGATTCTGCATGCAAAATTCAGGGAACCTAAAACAGACTGTAGCTGTCTCAATGTTACTTTCTTAGCCTGTACGAACACCGAAATGGCATCTGACATATCTTCTACCTTCTCTGACGGGAGTCTGAATTCCATTTTTACCGAATCTATCTCATTCCCCAAGAAAGACAAGACCGTAGTCGGGCCAACAGTTTTCTCCGATGATAGGGAAACCCCAAACTTCTTCATCAAAAAACCAAATGAGTTTAACAGAAAAACACACTGGACTGAATTTCCCGGGCCCACAAATACAAAATCATCCAGGTAATGTATAATGCCCATTCTAGGGAAGAGCTAAAGAGATGGCACAGCCCATAGGTAAACATCTGTCATAGTAATACTTACCGTTCAAATGACAACCCAACAAATGAAAACATTCTGGGTGAATTGGCAATAAATAAACCGCGGATTCAATATCCGATTTGGCTAGTAATGCCCCCACCCCTGCCATCCTCACTAGATGTATCGCCCTATCGAAGGAAACATATGAGACTGATGACTCCTCTTTGCTTATACCATGGTTCACTGAGCTGCCCTTCGGGAAGGATAGATGTTGTATTAAACAGAACTTCCCCGGCTCTTTTTTAGGTACCAACCCCAACAGAGAAACTCTCAGGTTGTGAAAGCGCAGCTCATCGAACGAGCCGGCCAAACATCCAAGCTTCACCTCCACTTTCTTTCTTGCGAACTCCGGGGCTTTTATGACTGATTTTAAATTTTGCGCAAACCTGGGAAACTGAAAATTCAGACGGTACTTTGAAACCTTCCTTAAACCCCTCCCTGATGAGACCTGCCGCTACCTTCTCCGGGTTGGCCTCTAACCACGGCTCCATTTCTACCATGGTCACCAGCGTCCGCCGGTCTACCCCCACTGCTACGCTTTCCGAGGGGACGGGATTTCTTAAAGCATTTCACGGCAGAGTGACTCCCCCCGCCACAAAAGGAACACTTGTGCTGAAAACTGCCCACTGACCCCAAACTTACAATTCCTCTCGTTGAAGAGCCAACAAGGGCCTGTTTTCTTAACCCCGGAAGCTTGGAAACTGCCCAGGTGTGCCACACCTCCTTGCCCAGGGGAAGACCCCACAGGAGCCCTTTGAGCTAAAATTATTCTGAGCCAGGAGTTGGTTGCATCTCATCTCGGGCCTAACTGCTAACCTCCTCCTAAATTCTTCTTCATATTGACGCCATGCCGTGCCCCCATGTGTCCTATACGGAATATCATGTCCAAGTACACAAATAATTCGGAGCACTTCTGAGGGGCTTTCTGCCCAATAACTCCTCCTAAAATGTAAAAGCCTTGTAGCCAATTGCCAAACGTTTTGGCCACTTTGGATTTCTTTTCCCCTTTCTCTGTCTTCTTATTTGTTGACCTTTACCATATCTGTGGTTAAAAGTAACCAAATATCTATATAATCATTTCTCCAAATGTTTTCTTTTACATCACCTGCCAAATAAACCCCCAGTGGGCTTACACCACAAAAATACGACCCCTTCAGTGCTTCTGCTGAAGGAGCTTCTGACACAGGCAGGGCCTGCCATCCAGCCATCCTGCCATCCAGCCATCTCCTGCCTAATCCTCTTCCTTACCCTTTCCAGCATCTCTGCATTCTCCTGCACTGCCATAATCTTCTCCTCTTTGCCGTCTGTTGTGTTGCCCTGGGGAAGAGAGAACTTTCTGTTCTTCCCGAAAATAAACAAAATGGCGCCGGACCCCCTTGTGTGGCTGACTTATAAAGGGCGTGTGACGTCAGCCATGACGTCAGCCATGATGTCACAAACCCAGGTCTCGCAGGATCCGGCGGGATTCGTCTGCGCCCAGACCCGCTTAGTGATGCTTTCTTCAGCTATCCTAACTTCATTATTAATTTTAGCTAGTTTGATTGCTTTCTTACACTCCTTGTTACAGTTTTTATAATCTCTAAAGGCCCTTTCCGTTCCCTCTGCCTTAAAGGTTTTAAATGCCTTTTTCTTCCTTTCCAGTTCCCTCTTTACATTAGAATTCAGCCACATGTTTTATTTATTTTTTTTACATTTATTTCCCAAGGGTATAAATTTAGATGTGAACTGGCTGAACACAGTCCACTTCTGTTCAGTACATTTACCTGATAATACATTATCCCAGTTGACATTCTGAAGAGCTGCTTTTAACCTGGGAAAATTTGCTTTTCCGAAATTAAATGTCTTTGTTAACCCAGCGCACTTTTCCTTTAGATATAAAGTCCAAACGCCACTATTTCATGGTCACTATTCCCTAAGCCTCCAGTTACCTTAATATCTATAATGCGCTCCACAATGTTAGATATTACCAGATCCAACAGAGCTCCTTTTCTAGTAGGAACCTCAACCACCTGTGAGAGAAAATTATCCTGCAGCAAATTCAAGAACTCATCGCCTTTTTCTGTGATGGCAGTTCCACTACACCAATCAATGTCAGGGTAATTAAAGTCCCCCATAATGAGTACACTCCTCAAACTTGCAACCCTTGCCAACTGCATATGAAGTTGACTCACCTCCTCTCTGCTAGCATTTGGAGGCTTATAGCAGACACCAACAATGACATTACCCCCTTTCCTGTTACCTAATTCCACCCATATTGCCTCCACTTTATCATCCATATCGCCAGTTATCTCTTCTTTTAAATTTGGCTTCAATTCTTTTTAACATAAACACATACTTCCCCCCCTTTAATTTTTTCTCTGTCCTGCCTTAACAAGGCGTATCCTTCTAAATTTACAGCCCAGTCGTGAGAACTGTTCAACCACGTTTATGCTATACCTATTATATAATACTTTTCATTCAATGCCATAATTTCCAATTCACCCATTTTGCCAGTCAGGCTTCTCTATACAATTTAATACACATGCCTCCCTACCCCCTATGCAAGGCCCCACCCCACTTTCCCCCCACCACTGGCCTATCTACACCCTTATTTCCTCCTGGGCTATCTATCCCAGTGAGACTGCTTATACCCTCCCCCCCAAAACCTAGTTTAAAGGGTATGTCCACCCTTAAATCTAATTTTTAATATAGCCTTCCTCCTGGTCCCCCAGCCCCAACCGCATCATTATTATCTTTAGAAAGTGCCCCAAACTTTTACTTACCTCCCCTCTTTCCTCCGCCGCGCTCCCGGCCCTCTGCTTGCGAGAAAATGCAAGCAGAGGGGCGGGACCGGCAGTCGCGTCTGTGATTGGCTGAGTGGCAGCCAATCACGGACGCGGCTGCCGATCATTCAGTGCAGCGGAGGAAAGAGGAGAGGTAAGTAAGAGTTTGGGGAGCTTTCTAAAAATAAAAATTATGCGGTTGGGGCTGGGGGACCAGGGGGAAGGCTATATTAAAGGGGATAAATGCTAGGGGGAGGGAATCCGGAGAGGGAGGGAGAGGGAGGGGGAGGGAGGGGGAGAAGGGCTGCAGTACGCATGCCAAACGTCTCCCGGAGGACAGGTAGGAGGCAGAGTCCTATATGGACTCTGCTATCCTCCTGGCGGACAGTTTTTGGGACTTTGGGGGGGGACTACAGGAGAACCCTATGGAGCTGGGATGTGAGGTAAGGATTAAAGTACACTACATGGTGGGGCCAGTAGTTGGGGGGATTATAGTTTTGGGGGTGGACATGACCTTTAAAATCACCTCCAACCCTCTAGCCATCTTCTCCCCTTTAGTTAGTATAGAGTTTAGTTCTCCTTTAATCCTGGCTGCATGGCTGATGGGTAATTAGTAATTGGTACATTACACCGCATAGTTGGCTGCACACAAACAAATGCTACCCTGTATATGGTAACAATTCGGTGTGTCCATTACAGTGACGGTAAAAACGGATTTAGGTCAGTATGGCAACCTTACCACAAAGTGCATATTACCCAGAATAATTTTCCTTTTTTCTTTTGTAAAATATGGATTTTGTATTTTTTTTAATCAGTAAGTAATGCGTAGAAAATAAATTAAAAAAAAACAACAACTTATTATAAAATATTTCTACAAATTAATGATATATAAATAATTGCAGGGAATCTGTGGTTATAAATCACCTAAATCCTTCTGGGGACATTCTCCAGCATACAGTAGCCTCATAAAACACTGTATATGAATGTATTTAAAAAAAAAAAAAAAAATAGTCCACTGTCACTTTAAATGTCAATAATGTCCGCATTTTCCCAAAGACAAAGGTAACAATGCAAACTATGTCCAGCTCCAATGTTTCTGTGTCAGTGCAATTCTGTCTGGGCCACTTGTCAGATCTCAGCCAATAGAAACGCACGTTCACTTAGCTGCCAGGAGAGAGTTTAACTGGAGGCTGGGAAATTCACCCTTTGTTTGCCACAGTGTTAAAGAAGGTCCAGCACTGAATTTTAACCCAGCAAAGCTTTATAGTGACACATTATTGGACATTGTCACATTCTGGTGGGAATGAATTGCAAAAACTAATCCCATGATGCTGTTTGAAGGCAAAGTTGCAGAAGTCTAGCTGCTACAGAAAGGAAGACTGCAAATCCCATGATGCACTGTAAGGTCTCATGTGCAGGAGCATATAAGGGTGACTGATGATGCACTGGTTATTACGAAACTTGTGCTCAGATAGGCAACCATGTGTGTTATTATTATTATAGTAGTAGTATTGTTAGTATCTATATTTTAGTATTAGTTTATTAGTATTATTATTATTATTATTATTATTAGTAGTAGTAGTAGTAGTAGTAGTAGTAGTAGTGTTATTATTTTTAGTATTAGTATTATTAGTATTATTATTAGTAGTATTGTTATTATTTTTTAGTATTATTAGTATTATTATTAGTAGTAGTAGTAGTATTGTTAGTATCGTTATTATTTTTAGTATTGTTATTAGTAGTAGTAGTTATTAGTGTATGTTAGTATTGTTATTATTTTTAGTATTATTATTATTTTTATTATTATTATTATTATTATTTGAGAAACATTACGTAGTTCCCTTCTGCTTAGTGTAAAATCCCATTCTGGGTTCGCCTAGCTTTCTGCAAGGTTTTTGCGCAGTCACATGACCAATAGACTAGTCACACAATGACAGGATGCAGAGTGATACAATGTATCTTTATTAAAATGTCATTTTCAATCAGAATTCTGCCTGTGCACATTGAATATGAATTCATCGCCTTCCCCCTGTGTGTGATCTCTACCGGCCTCTAACAGGGTTTAGCTAAGATGACATAATAACCCCCTCCCTTCTGTCTGGGTATCAGCTGACTAGCACATCACATGACCTCATATTCTCCTGTACAGGAAACCCACACTGTATGTATTTCATTCTCAGTCAGTGCCAGTCGGTCCTTTCCCTTTCCTTACTGCGATACATGAACACAGAGAGCGTGGCACCCACAGGGCACAGACTGGCACCATGGCCTGGACTTCGTACCAGCTTATCCTGGCAGGACTGATGCTCGTCACTGGCTCTATCAACACCCTATCAGCTAAGTATGTGCTGTTAACCCTTTCATGAACCCTGGGGCCCCTGTCCCCCTTTCGGTTAATGCAGGGATCTGATCCTATTCGTTGGGGGGACTTGGGTGTGTTCCGTTCCTGGAAATAGAATATTATTGTGGCAGGTTCCTTGCCTTTTCTTTGCAGCTGGAAAGAGACGTATAGTAGCAGATAAACAATAACACTATGAAGAATGGGGAAAAAACTACAACATCCTTAAACTACAACTCCCAGCATCCCCTTGCAGTCAAAGCCTAGAGAAGGAATGATAATGATTGAAGGGATGCGATACTAAAGGACAGATTTGATTGGCTGTTTGCTGTATCTCTGTTGTTTGACTTGGAACTATCCCGGCTGGTTCTGTTTGGTAGACAGAGAAGAGAAATATTAGAGTGGTAGCTCAGCCAGAAGAAATAACTTGTATCACATCATCAGAAATGAAAATAACATGTATAATAGGGGTCCGGGCTGGAGAAGGGGGTGATGGGATCTTACTGTACAATAAGGATGTTTAACCTGTGTCCCTCCAGATGTTGGGATCTAACTGGGAAACTCCCGGATGCAGAATGCAACCCAGGCATACTGAGAGTTGTAGTTCCCAATCATCTGGAGGGACACAGTTTAGACATCCTTGCCCAGACATAGGAAGTGGTACCTTCACAGGCAAATCTCTGGGCAGAAAATACACAGTAATATCATTTTCATTTGAAGATATTCAGAATGAGAAAAATACAATTGAGCATAAACTTCCCCTTTAAAAGAAAGTGCTTCAACTGCAATTAAAGTGCAATCATTGTACTGTAAATAAAATGCTGACCCAGAGTCTGATCCACACTTTGCACATTACTACAGTTCCTCTTCCTCTGTCCTGAATGTTGGTTAAAGGTCTGCACGTGGTTTAGAAATACGGATCTTCTCCAACCCACAATCTCCGCACATGGTCACCTGCACAGGATTAAATAGTTAAAGGGTCACGTGACCATCATCTTCATCCTGTAGCCATTGGCTCTGCCTGGGGGTGGAATTTTCTGCTAAATGTAAAATTTCACAATAGAAACATCTCCCGAGGGATAAATAACGAGACTGTGGACGATGTGCAGACCAGATACTGTAAAACTAACAGACCGATATATATCAGATTACTGCCCCTGTTTCTAATTGGTCCTATTGGGGGCTGCACAGGTGACGTGCCCAGATTGCCAGTCCTGAGGGTTAATAGCAAACAAATAGTCGTCTATGTAACTTCCAATTTCTGAATGCAGGTGTGTGCACCGAACACACAAAGATGGTACACAACGCCACACCACACACTAGTAGATTGTCCTATTTCAGTGTATAACATGCAGAATGTGGGGCAGAACTTTGCACTATGGGACAAGTAACATGTATGGGATGTAGAGTTATTAGACAGAATGTCCATTCATTCCCATAATATGTAGGTTGATTAATGGCTATCCATGTTCCGGGGCCTTTCTAAGGTCAGGATTTCAGATCAACATCTACATCACAGTCCCAATGATCCCATATGGATGTTATTAACAATTAGAAATTGGAACATTGAGTTCCAGCTGATTGGGGAGATCATGTGATGTAAGGTTCTGAGCAAGTAAAGGTGGAGAAAGTGACAAAGCACGGTGCATGTTAGTGTATATGGGGCCTTACCAGTGCTTTGTAAAGAAGGACAGTAATGTTAATTGTTGGGAGTCCCGCAGCTCAAAACCAAACCACTATACTATAGTGTATAACATTATCTTACTATAGTGTATAACATTATCTTACTATAATGTATAACATTATCTTACTATAGTGTATAACATTATCTTACTATAGTGTATAACATTATATTACTATATATGTATAACATTATCTTACTATAGTGTATAACATTATCTACTATAGTGATTATAACATTATCTACTATGTGTATAACATTATCTTACTATAGTGTATAACATTATCTTACTATATGTATAACATTATTACTATAGTGTATAACATATCTTACTATAGTGATAACATTATCTTACTATAATGTATAACATTATCTTACTATAGTGTATAACATTATCTTACTATAGTGTATAACATTATCTTACTATAATGTATAACATTATTACTATAGTGTATAACATTATCTTACTATAATGTATAACATTATCTTACTATAATGTATAACATTATCTTACTATAGTGTATAACATTATCTTACTATAGTGTATAACATTATCTTACTATAGTGTATAACATTATCTTACTATATGTTATAACATTATCTTACTATAATGTTAAAGTATCATTAATACTAGTGATAACATTATCTTACTATAATGTTAACATTATCTTACTATAGTGTAAAATTATCTTACTATTGTATAACATTATCTTACTAATGTATAACATTATCTTACTATAGTGTATAACATTATCTTACTATAGTGTATAACATTATCTTACTATAGTGATAACATTACTTACTATGTTATAACATTATCTTACTATAGTGTAAAATTATCTACTATCGTACTTAGTGTATAACATTATCTACTATAATGTATAACATTATCTTACTATGTGTTAACATTATCATATAAGTATAACATTATCTTACTATAGTGTATAACATTATCTTACTATAGTGTATAACATTATCTTACTATAGTGTAACATATCTTAACTAAGTTATAACTTCTTACTATAGTGTATAACATTATCTTACTATAGGTATAACATTATCTTACTATTAATGTATAACATTATCTACTATGTATCATATCTTTACTATAATGTATAACATTATCTTACTATAGTGATAACATATCTTCTATATGTAAACATTATCTTAACATAGTGTATAACATTATATTTATATATTGTATAACATTATATTACTATAGTATTTAGTGAGTACAGTATCTTACTATAATGTAAAACATTAGGTTACTATAGTGTGTATAGGGAGTACACTATCTAACTATAGTGTATAACATTATTTTACTATAGTGTATACATTATCTTACTATAGTGTAAAACATTATCTTACCATAGTGTATAACATTATATTGCTATATTGTATAACATTATATTACTATAGTATTTAGTGAGTACAGTATCTTACTATAATGTAAAACATTAGGTTACTATAGTGTATAGGTAGTACACTATCTAACTATAGTGTATAACATTTTCTTACTATAGTGTATAACATTATCTTACTATATTATTTATAGTACGTACAGTATCTTACTATAGTGTATAACATCTTACTATATTGCATAACATAATCCTAATTTAGTGTATAACATTATCTTACTATAAAGTGTATCGTGTGTACAGTATCTTACTATAGTGTATAACATTATCTTACTATAGTGTATAACATTATCTTACTATAGTGTAAAACATTATCTTACTATAAAATGTATAGGGAGTACAGCATCTTACTATAGTGTATAACATTATCTTACTATAGTGTATACCTAGTGCATAACATTATCTTACTATAGTGTAAAACATTATCTTACTATAGTGTATAACATTATTTTACTATTGTGTAAAATATTATCTTACTATAGTGTAAAACATATCTACTAATAGTGTATAACATTATATTGCATATATTGTTAACTTATATACTTAGTATTTATAGTGAGTACAGTATCTTACTGTAATGTAAAAAATTATGTTACTATAGTGTGTATAGTGAGTACACTATCTAACTATAGTGGATAACATATCTTACTATAGTGTAAAACATTATTTTACTATATGAGTAAAACATTGTTAATATACTGTATAACATTATCTTACTATAGTGGTATAACATTATCTTACTTTAGTGTATAACATTATCTTACTATATTATTTATAGTGCGTACAGTATCTTACAATAGTGTATAACATCTTACTTTTGTGTATAACATTATTTTACTATAGAGTGTATCGTGTGACAATATATTACTATAGTGTATAACATAACATTATCTTACTATAGTGTATAACATTATCTTACTATAGAGTGTATAGTGAGTACAGTATCTTACTATAGTGTATAAAATGATCTTACTATACTGTATAACATTATCGCACTATAGTATATAACATTATATTACTATAGTGTATAATAGTATATTACTATAGTGTGTATAGTGAGTACAGTATCTTACTATAGTGAATAACATCTTACTATAGTGTGTATAGTATCTTACTAAAGTGTATAATGGTGTCTTACAATAGTGTATAAAATGTAAAACATATCTTATTACAGTGTGTATAGTGAGTACATATCTTACTATAGTGTATAACATATTTACTATTAGGTATAACATTATATTACTAAGTGTATAATAGTATATTACTATAGGGTGTATGTGAGTACACTATCTTACTATAGTGAATAACATTACTATAGTGGTATTGTATCTTACTAAGTGTATAATGGTGTCTTACAATAGTGTATAAAATGTAAACATATTTATTACAGTGTGTATATGAGTACACTATCTTATATAGTATAACATTATTTTTACTATAGTGTAAACATTATATACTAATAGTGTATAATAGTAATTTATATAGTGTATAGGAGTCCACTATCTTACTATAGTGAATAAACATCTTACTATAGGTGTGTAGTATCTTACTAAAGTGTTAATGGTGTCTTACAATAGTGTATAAATGTAAAACATTATCTTATTACAGTGTGTATGTGAGTACACTATCTTAATATAGTGTATAAATTTTTTACTAAGTATAACATTATATTACTTAGTGTATAATAGTAATTAATGTAGTGGTTATTAGTGAGTACACTATCTTACTATAGTGTGTATAGTATCTTACTAAAGTGTATAATGGTGTCTTACAATAGTGTATAAAATGTAAAACATTATCTTATTACAGTGTGTATAGTGAGTACACTATCTTACTATAGTGTATAACATTATTTTACTATAGTGTATAACATTATATTACTAGTGTATAATATTACTAGTGTATAATAGTATATTACTATAGTGTGTATAGTGAGTACACTATCTTACTATAGTGAATAACATCTTACTATAGTGTGTATAGTATCTTACTAAAGTGTATAATGGTGTCTTACAATAGTGTATAAAATGTAAAACATTATCTTATTACAGTGTGTATAGTGAGTACACTATCTTACTATAGTGTATAACATTATTTACTATAGTGTTTATAACATATTTCTTACTAGGGTTACATATGACTAGTGATAATAGTATTTACTATAGTGTGTATAGTATCTTACTAAAGTGTATAATCAGAGCAGGATTATCCACAAGGCAACCCTAGGCACCTGCCTAGGGCCCAGGAAATTTCTGGGGGCCCAGCTTCAAAAGCAGTAACAATATTATATTCTATACATTATATGTAGCAAAAAAGGGGGCCCTAAATGATGGCCCTGCCTAGGGCCCCATATGATCATAATCCATCTCAGTGTATAATGATGTCTTACAATAGTGTATACTATACCCCCTACTGTAAATTAAAAGGATATTATGAGTTCCGTGATTATTAAATACTTATGGCAATAATAAACATGGGAATATTTCAGTAATGTGATATTACTAATATGTGCTGTAAACCTACTCTAATATTAACATTAATAGCTTTCTGTATTGTCCATATCCAGCCAAAACTTGAATAAACATATCCGGTTTTAGGTAAAGTGAAAGTGAAATGTTAGCTGGATACACTGGTCTGCAGTCGCCTGTTGATACATGTTTGTTTTTTTTCCTGTAAGCAGCTCAGTTTTATAGTAGGGAGAGGCTAGATCAATCACAGCCAATCAAAGCCTCAGCCAATCAAAGCCTCAGACTATTACTGGGATTCAGAAACTGCCAGAGCTTTAAAGAACAGCAGAATGTATCAAAACAAGTTTGTTCTATTGTACAGACAGATCTGTGTACTATGGAACTGGACCATCCCTGTTACTCCCCATCTAGGTAATAATTAGCACATTCCCAGGCCTGTCTGACTTAGCAGGTGATTCTGAAATTCCAAGCAAAAATATTTACAAAGTTCAAGTTTGTTTGAAACACCCTTTTAATGTTTGTGTTTGAGTGTGTCAGCCTGGGGCCCTCCGGCTGTTTTTGAATTATGGCTTTGAGAATGTGTAATGCTGGGAGCTGTAGTTCGAAATCTTCTCTCCCTGGCAAAATTAATAAAAAGTGACTACAGCATTATAGTCAACAAGGAAAAAAAAAAGGTCCCCTTTAATCTAATGTGTGTAGGAAACACAAAGTATCATTAGGTTAACTACAGAATTATAGTTATCAAGGAAACAGAAATGTCATTAGCCTAGTTCCCCTTTAATCTACTGTGTGTAGGGAACACAAAGTATCATTAGGTTAACTACAGAATTATAGTTATCAAGGAAACAGAAATGTCATTAGTCTAGTTCCCCTTTAATCTACTGTGTGTAGGGAACACAAAGTATCATTAGGTTAACTACAGAATTATAGTTATCAAGGAAACAGAAATGTCATTAGCCTAGTTCCCCTTTAATCTAATGTGTGTAGGAAACACAAAGTATCATTAGGTTAACTACAGAATAATAGTTATCAAGGAAACAGAAATGTCATTAGCCTAGTTCCCCTTTAATCTACTGTGTGTAGGGAACACAAAGTATCATTAGGTTAACTACAGAATTATAGTTATCAAGGAAACAGAAATGTCATTAGCCTAGTTCCCCTTTAATCTAATGTGTGTAGGAAACACAAAGTATCATTAGGTTAACTACAGAATTATAGTTATCAAGGAAACAGAAATGTCATTAGCCTAGTTCCCCTTTAATCTAATGTGTGTAGGGAACACAAAGTATCATTATGTTAACTACAGAATTATAGTTATCAAGGAAACAGAAATGTCATTAGCCTAGTTCCCCTTTAATCTAATGTGTGTAGGAAACACAAAGTATCATTAGGTTAACTACAGAATTATAGTTATCAAGGAAACAGAAATGTCATTAGCCTAGTTCCCCTTTAATCTAATGTGTGTAGGAAACACAAAGTATCACTAGGTTAACTACAGAATTATAGTTATCAAGGAAACAGAAATGTCATTAGCCTAGTTCCCCTTTAATTTAATGTGTGTAGGAAACACAAAGTATCATTAGGTTAACTACAGAATTATAGTTATCAAGGAAACAGAAATGTCATTAGCCTAGTTCCCCTTTAATCTAATGTGTGTAGGAAACACAAAGTATCATTAGATTAACTACAGAATTATAGTTATCAAGGAAACAGAAATGTCATTAGCCTAGTTCCCCTTTAATCCATTGTGTGTAGGAAATGTTGCATGCCGCTACAAAAATGCACACAACATGCTAGCCGTTTGTGTGAACCTATTCTAAAGCCTTGTACACACATCCAATAGGCCGACTGCTGACCAAGCATTCCCCGAGGAGAATAACACATGTATGGGCTTCGGTTGTTGGACGTTCGTTGATCCATTCTGGCGGATCTAAGAGCGGCCGCAAGAAAGGTTTCGTTATATAACTTCATGGACACCTGCTTTTAGCATCTTACAGCCATGTGTCCTGCAATGATAGCCACCCTATCAACTATCAAGTCTGTTCAGATGCTTCCTGTCTTTTTCAGCAGTAAATCTTACGTAATCATGTTCTGCCCCCAGGGACAGGGGATTAGCAAAGGGTCATATGTCACTCAAGCTACTAGAAGCAGGAAGGTTAAACATTATCTGCAATATAATTTCTCACAGGCTGCAAACAGAAGTTTGATCCAGGGCTTATTTTACGGGAAAGACTGCAGGCTGGATAGGATAAATAGATAGATAGAGAGATAGATAGATAGATAGATATATAGATAGATAGATAGATAGATAATGGATGGATGGATGGATAGATAATGGATAGATAGATAGATAGATAGATAATAAAATATAATAAGCTGTTTCCTTGTTACAGGTGGGCGGATAATTTCAGTGCCAAGGGATGCCATGGTTCAGGAACTCACCAGTTCCAACATCCATTTCTGCAGGTGAGTAGTTGGGGATCATGTTCCCATCACTGGGTTGGACATTGTATGAATCCCACTGTAATGAACATTTATTACCCTCACAGGACTTGGATAGTTTAACATCACGAATGGTAATGTGAAGTCCACATGGCCGGTGATATATATGGTGAAAAGGTTAAAATGAAAAGTCCCTGGGGCAGGGAGGTAGGATTTCTGTGTGCTTCAGCACTATCTTTAATACAGGAAGGTCCAGGGGACTAACCTGGCAGACAAAAACTGTATGTGCTATAGCTCCTCAACAAAACAATATTAGGAAGTAGGAAAACTCAATCCTACCTCCCTGCCATGGGTACTTTCCACTTTTAAAAAGTTAAGTTATCCTTTAATAGTTGGATCAGTTGGTCCTGTACATGGAAGTGTTTTACATCCACACAGCTGTTACCAAATGGTGCCCCTTACACATCCCAGAGTGGGGCGCTGTATTCTATTCTCACCGTGCCTTTGATCCATTTATCTGTATCTGTTGCAGGCAGTGGGAATGTTCTTAGGAGAACTTTCCTGCCTTTGTGTTTTCTTTATCCTGGTTTGGAGAAGCAGGAGATCCCCGGAGCCAACGTTGGCACCATCAGAACCATTTAATTCTTTGCTCTTCCTTCCACCTGCCTTGTGTGACATGACGGGAACCAGCATCATGTATGTGGGTGAGTCAGTTGACCAATCACCTTATTCCGTACCAGTCACAGATACATACCCACTGCTAAACCATGTGAGATCAATGTTCCAATAGACATACTGTACCTCTACAGGAGGTTCTACCACTGTCCAGCAACATGGAACCCAACCAAACATCTGTGATGCTCAGGGTTTAGAGAACCCTAGTGGGCTGTTCCATGGTTTCCCAGGCCATGCCTTTAATTGCCTATCCTTATGTTCTGCAGATTCTGTTAAAGGCGTTGTTAATTAAAGGCAAGAGCTGGCCATCACAATTCTGTTAATATTCCAGTTTTCTACAATAAAACGAGGATGGGGAAAAAACTTCCTCTCCTATGCAGAGATCTTGGTACTTTGATCTGTACCCTCCATCTGCCCATGCCATACACCTTTAAGTTAACCTTCGTGTTGACCCCATGTACTCAGACTTTGGTCATATTTCCAGTAGAAATTGGCCCATGTGTCCACAATATTGTACAGTTATCCCTTGTGACATTGAAGATATGTCCTATGATAACTGACAATAGTGGAATCGAACTCAGGTCCCTCTGGATCCTGGTCATTTCTATGCCTCACACCTGTCAGATTTAGAACCATTTTGTCCTTTTGTGTTCCAGCTCTGAACATGACCAGTGCATCCAGCTTCCAGATGCTACGAGGGGCAGTGATTATCTTCACCGGTCTCCTTTCTGTGGCTTTCCTGGGTCGTAAACTGGAATGGAACCAGTGGCTGGGAATCTTTATTACAATCGCCGGACTGGTGATCGTCGGCTTGGCGGACTTACTGAGTGGCCCCAGCAGTGGCAAAAATCTTAGTGATGTCATAACCGGTAATATGTCATTTTCATGGTCATACTAAGAAGTTAATTTGTAATTTCTCATAATAAATAAAATAGACAATAATATGGGGGGTTAAAATTGCATTTTGTTTCCCATTGAAAAACATTAATAAGTATTTTGGTGTTTATCAGACAAATAATTAGACTGCAAACTGTCAGATATTGGGTTCTGCCACTTTAAAATGTACCATAGCAAAGATCAGGTGGTTGGTCCATGAGTTGGCATGAACTGGGAACAACCCCATCTTCCGTGTTGTTAAATATTCTCCCAATGGGACTTCCTTATTGTAATTGTTTCCAATGTACATGGTATAGACTCATAGTTCAAGGGAAATCTGTCTTCAATCCAGTACTTTTGCTCAGTATCCCAATTCCTTTCCTTAACCACATCCTTCTTTCATCTGACATGACTTTTTTAAAACTGAGCATGCTTAGTAATCAGCCAGCACTCAGAGAGAGAATTTCCCACCATGGAGTTCACACCCACCGTACCAACTGTCACCATTCCAGTACTTGCACACAGCAGAGTTTATGACAATGGGGCATTGGATTCATAGTTAAGATGCTTTATAATTTTAGTTTTCAGAAATGGCAATTTATAAAGAAAACTTTTTCCATTGTACATTTACATGTGAATGGATATAGTGATGGATTTTCTTTGTAGGTTCCCCCTCTAAACACTTCGGAATGGTTTTTACTTACTCTAAATCTTATTTTTATCTAACCACAGCAGCATCCGGTCCTACCGGCTGGTACTATCTGTACCATCTTGGGGGGTGATGTTGTTACCATGCAATTCTACACACATGTTCTTTGTCTAAATGAATATAATATCACATTCATTCCACCAATTGTTGGTATATGTGGAAATAAATCATAAAATTAGACAGTGGAGAGACTATTCGTAAAGTAACGAGAATATAGGAAATAAAACCAGTTTTGTTGGTATTTTGTGACAGGGTCAAAATTTTGTCACAGGGTCAGAATTTTGTGACAGGGTCGGAATTTTGTGAAAGGTCATCATTTTGTGGTATTGCACAATAGTATCACAACATAATATATTTCAGTAGTCAGTTCCTTTATACATTTTACATTCCCAAGGCTGATAAGGCTTTACCCCCAGTCAGTGCCCTCACACAAACACATGGGATTGTATGGGATTTCTCCCTCTGTGCATTCTATTACTGTGTCACTTTATTTCCCATTGGGTGTTTCCTACACAGGTGATTTGCTGATTATCATGGCACAGGTCATTGTATCCATTCAAATGGTCCTAGAGGAAAAATATGTCTACAAACATAATGTTCACCCACTCCGAGCAGTTGGCACAGAGGGTATGTACTGTATATATAATGACTGGCTTCATCCTGTTACCCACCCCATGTTTACCTGTTAATTCATTCAATTCTCTGTCCCCTGTAGGGCTTTTTGGCTTCGTAATTCTCACCCTGTTGTTGATCCCTTTCTACTACATTCCTGCCGGAAGCTTCAGCAGCAGTGACCGTGGTGTCCTTGAGGATTCTTTAGACGCCTTCTGCCAAATGGGCAACCAACCCTTGATTATTTTAGCTTTGTTGGGCAACATCAGCAGCATTGCCTTTTTTAATTTTGCTGGCATCAGTGTCACCAAAGAGATAAGTGCCACCACGCGGATGGTGCTGGACAGCCTGAGGACAGTGGTGATCTGGATCGTCAGCCTTGCCCTGGGATGGGAAAGCTTCCACGCTCTGCAGATTTTGGGCTTCGTCATCCTATTACTGGGAACTGCCCTCTACAACGGACTCCATAAACCTCTAATGTGCAGAAGGTGCCAACCAGACAGCGAGGAGACCCGTGGCCTGCTGCAAGGGCAACAGACCCCTATTAACTCAGACAGTTGATGTCCTTAAAAAAGGGAAACTAATAGAACTAGATCATTGGTACCTCCAGTTAGGTTTTATTCATAGAGAACACTATAAATACAAATGGGGATTTGGCTATAACTCTACATCTGTAGCCGCCCACCCAAGGGCAAGTTTACTTTGTTAAAACAGATTTCTCCTTTGTGCCGAACATCTTAACAAGAGTTTTGTCTCCATGAAATGAGTGCAGCAGCGCCCCCTACCTTACATCCAATAAATGGCAGAATAGCATTATAAGGAGAAAGTATTGAAATGTCCGTGATTGCCCCTTGTTTATTACACACAATGCATAGCGCTGCAATGATCATACGGACTGGGTGTGGAGCAGACAGACATTTAATTAGCAGCACATACATACATTACCTATTTTATTTTAATTGTGTTCTGTCATAGCCGTTTATATGCCTATCTTTCTATGGAATTCCGAATCAAAGTTATACTGACCCTGTTAGCAGGGCAAATCAGAACTCAGTGCAGTTACTGTCACTTTTATTCCACCCCTCCCCTTGGTCAGGGACAAACAAAGTAGCCAATTGGAAAATTTCCTGAATGATTCTGAGCATGTCAGAGATCACTGACCCACAGGAGGGGGAGTGTCTGCAGGGATTTCTGTACAGAAACAATTTAATGTGTTTCTTTAGTAAGGAATTACAACAACAAAAAAGTGAAATATCATTTTAATCTGCGGGTTCAGGGCTATAAATCGGGAAAATATCTTTTGGGCTGGAATTTGCTGGTTTTATTTGTCTTGGCAAATTACTAAAACCATGCACTTTGTTAAGAACACAAAAAAGTTTTTTTTTACGTGAAATGAAAATATCCGCAGAATTATTGACAGTTAATATGAGATGAGCAAATCTAACCATAAACGATACATATATAAATATGGGCAATATATAACTAATTTATTCTTTGATTTAACCCTAAATGAACTCACACGGCCAATTTATGTCTTTTACTTCTAATGCAAATTCTGTTTTAAGGGGTTAAACTTCCCCAAGTGACTTTCATTGAAGTGCCTGTTTCTGCCAATATAGTGCAGCGTGGTAGTGAATTTGATAAAAGTTTTTTATGTTACATAAGGGAAGCGATATAGAAAAGGGAAGTTCTGTCTGTGTTAATACTGAAACCAAGGGAAAATAATTACAAAGGAGCGATATTCGCTCTGTTTCTTTAAAACAATAAAATTCTGCTGGAAAATTCTGCTGTTTTCCCGTCTGTATTCTTAAAACGCAAAACTTAGTGGAGAAATAGACAAACGAGTCCAAGGACTCTAAACACTCAATATTGAAAATGTTTGATACCGCAGGTTACCGTGGAAGTCCGCATATGAAACATTTACATCCGCAGTTTCCAACTGCAATACTATGCGTCAGTAAACGACTGCAATTGTATAATCGTTATCGTAATTTTACGACAGCAGTCGTAAAATTGCTTCGTAAAATTGCGCACTTTTATTAATATGTCTGCGAATGGTCATTTGGAAACACAGCAGAGCCGTTGGTTAAAGGAGACGTTTCTGTAGGGGTAAGGGTACTTCTAACGCTGACACTACTACAAGTTACTATAGATGGCTTAGTTAGTCCCACCCCCCGGCTTGTGTCTGGAACCTGTCCAATAGGAGTATTATTACTCAGAATGTAGAAAAGTATGGACATAAAAATCAGTACATTTTATTAGCTCATTTTAAAATCTTATTATAACACATCGTCCCTAGAAAAACCCACATAAAATCATCCCTCATACAGTACCTCTCGACTACCTAGTCAATATACCAGTATATTGTATAAAGCCGCCTAGGTGCTATATCAGTACTAGATCATAATAAATCCTAGAATCTTGTCGTACCCAATGTCAGCAATGTGGCAAACAGTATATCATTTCATACGATACCCTTGCAGAATCCACCCAGGGATGCTAGGAGGGGGAGGCAAAGCTGGAGGGCCATTAAAAATAGAGGCTGCCAATAGGAGCACATGCTTCTAACAGAGCTTGCCTTCCAATTGTTAGTTAGAATGTAACCCAAAGGGTGAGGACCCAGCATTTTAGGTTATTACCCTGGGTATTTAAATGGGAGCGGACAGGGGGAACTATAATTCCTTTTACCATGTGTGGGGTGAAATGATGGGAAAAGGTACATACATATATCTGTATATGAACAGCGTTATATTAACAATGGGAAACCAGTCACTGCATGATATATGCCACTAATTTAATGTACCGTTGCAGTAGGTAAAATACAAAGGGTTAATTGGTGGTACAGGATGTGGAATAGAAAACATTTATCTATGCACCAAATAAAGTTTACTCTCCTCTATGGAACTGAGGACAACTCTTTTAATTACTAATAAAGGCTGCTATTCTGACCATATGGCAGCTCCCACCCAAATGTACAAATACAAATCTATTTAAAGGAGTGATGGGTTTCTCAGGCCCAGGATTTGATCTTTCTGACCTTTGTAATTATTGGGAAGCGTTTCCCCTTTAAAGGGGATATAAAGGCAAAATAAAAAAAATTACAAAAAAAAGGAGTCAGAAACTGCTGCTGCCTTAGGCTGGGTGCACACGGATTAATTTGTCGGCCTTACCAACTGTTCGTCATTAGTGAGCTGTCAGCCAGGACAAAAAAACTATCGGCCATGGTGACATTACATAGGAAAACCGCTCGATTTACCATAATGTCCGATCTCCCATTCATCTAATCCGGACTGACCGACACTAGTCGCTGCCGGTGAAATCAGCATCTGAATCTACTCGAGTACCCAGCCTTATTCTTCCATTTTTAAGTATTAAAAGTCATTTGGGATTCATTCCACTCAGAGTCAATCTATTCCTTTACCTATCGGTTATTATATGTAATAGTGTGATTTACAGGGCGGGTTAATGCGACTCTCCCCAGACGGATTAAATAAAGCGAAGCATTAAGGAATAATCTCCGTTTATTCAGAAAACGTTATTGTACTAATAAATGGGCTATAACGAGAACAATAATTAGGCTAATGCACTCATTATTACCCTAACCTACTACTTAAAGGATAAAACATGCCAGTGCTGGATTGTAAGATATATTTAATAGAATTTGGTAAAGAGAGAAAGAAATGTAGAGGAATAGTTTGTTACCCCTCCAACTATTGTAATTCCAGCCCCTGGAACAAACCCTTTTGATTTTTTTGTGTAAAACCAACAATATATTTGGAGACTTGCCCAGCCTTACTATACATGACCCTAAGTACGATGAGATATTAACAAGCTACTTCTTTTAACGACTGCCTGGGTTAAGGTTTCATTCTTCCTCACAGTGCAACCCAACAGTTAGTCTGTAATGTAGAATGTAACTGGTGAGTTATTAATTAATTACCCAGTGTTACTTTAAAAATAACCCAGAGTATATCTGACTAATGAATGTGAAGATTAATAAACATTATTAGTTTCTCTTCTAACCCAATATGTTAATGAGATATGGAGAATTGGATCATTGTCCTTCACTGACAATACTGGTGAGAGTTGTCACTGTATAGACTATCAGGCCTATGTAATAAACTTTATTATTGTTAAATATGGTGCTCATTTAGCCCCAACCAATCAGATGTTAGCTTTCAAATGGTAAATAACATCTGATTGGTTGGGGCAAAATGAGCACCATTTTTAACTATAAGAAGTTTTACTACATAGGCCTGTATGGGTTTAATGTTTCATGAGTAGAGGTGTACCGTATTTATTGTTCTCCACTAAATAGAAGTATACATGCTATAGGTAATGTATACATTTATATTTGTGTGTAATATATATAGTATGTGTATGTTACAACAACATTTCTGGTGCCCTCTGCTGGTATTCTGTATATTGCAATGCCTTTTCAATGCACCTGATACAGATGGAATATAGCAGGATTATTACATGGATCGGCAGTGTCACAGCCTAAAATGGAAGGTGAAAATAAAATTAGGAATCTGCAAAAACAACAGTTTATAGGTGCTGCCATATTGATTGCATACTAGTACAGGATTAACAAACACAAATAGGAAACATTGCAGCACAAAATAAGTGTGGCCCAGTGGCCCTAGACTGGGACTCATTTGTGACGTTCAACTATTAACTACCTTTCCGTCTGCCTTTAGATTCCATCTGGTTCCTGAAAGTCAGAAATAATAAAGCACCTGACATCACTGCAGTTCCTTATCAATCACTTACATAGTAGGTATAATTTATGTATCCAGAATCACTTCTGTTACGGGAACAATATTTACAGCAATGATTTATGGGAAAGGGCAGAGAATATAGTATATATATATATATATATATATATATATATATATATATATATAAAGGGGGTAATAGCCTGGATCCCACTTATATACCTGTAATGCTTAATAACAAAGTACAGAAAATAGGACCCCACACCCTTTAAAAGATCTTATATCTTATAAACTAAAAGAGTTGATTTCCCTTACATCCAATTTTATTCAAAAACTATAGACAGCACAAGGATTTTTAAATCCCAAATGCATTACCTTACTGCCCCTTTAAGTATACTTACACTTGCTGGGGTAGTGGGAAGGTCTCCACATTCTTCACTGGCACAATAAAGTGCGCCACCTGATGGACCGTGCCTGTTTTGTCTCTGTAATGGTCTCGGTGCTGTTGAACTTCCTGTGAGACAAGGAAGAGGAAGAAATGTTCATTGGTTGACATACTGTAGGCAATGGAGTTCTAAAATGATCTACTGGGCTATGAGTATTAATGTTCATTGGTTGGTTTACAGGACAGGAACTGATTCAAGATGCTCGGCCAATTAGATACCGACCAGGATCTAGAAAAACAATTGTGTGACTTTAAACTGTTCAGAAGCCTCTAGCCCCTCCTACTCCCTAAGCTATTGGCTCAGACATGCTCAGTGTGTTCCACCCAGATGTAGAGAAAGGAACTGTCCAATGGGCTGAGGGAAAAGTTGAGAAGCTGCAGTGATATATTTTACCGACTACAGTATATGTGGTTAGAAAGACAAGTGATATTTCATTTTAATCAGCAGTTTCTGGGTTTTTTGTGTCAACATCACCCCTTTAATGGCATTTCTACCATATCTCTTTAAACCAAATTTACCAACCTTGTGAAACTGCTTCAGTTCATCCGTTCTCTTAAAGTCCACATTATACCTGGACCAGCTCGGGGAGTGTAAAAACCGATCCCACCCCCGAGACCTGTTTCCGATCACCAACGCGGGGTCATTGGAGTAATTCGTAGGAAACTGACCCCCATTACAGTAAGGGCTTCTGCTGGAATTGAGAGAGGTGGATCGGAAATCCTGGAAACAGCGAGCGGTGGCGTTTCCGTAGGTGTCGCCATAGGTAAAGGACATGGTGGGGACGTGTCCACGATACCTGCAAAGGAGAAACATTTCATTCATAGCCAAAGGTTTTATTTTATAATTGTATTGCTCCCCCTTACTGTTGTATTATTATTTATTGTATTGCGCCCCCTTACGCTGATTATTATTTATTGATGCGCCCCCCCTTACTGTTGTATTATTATTTATTGTATTGGCCCCCTTACTGTTGTATTATTATTTATTGTATTGCGCCCCCTTACTGTTGTATTATTCTTTATTGTATTGCGCCCCCTTACTGTTGTATTATTATTTATTGTATTGCTCCCCCTTACTGTTGTATTATTATTTATTGTATTGTGCCCCCTTACTGTTGTATTATTCTTTATTGTATTGCGCCCCCTTACTGTTGTATTTTGTATTGCGCCCCCTTACTGTTGTATTATTCTTTATTGTATTGCGCCCCCTTACTGTTGTATTGTTGTTTATTGTATTGTGCCCCCTTACTGTTGTATTGTTGTTTATTGTATTGCGTCCCCTTACTGTTGTATTATTATATATTGTATTGCTCCCCCTTACTGTTGTATTATTATTTATTGTATTGCGCCCCCTTACTGTTGTATTATTATCTGTTATGTACCATAAAAAGCGCCTAATACATCACATATACGCTTACTAATTCATTTTCCATTTTCTTTCTCCAAAGGTTAGATATTTATCTCACTGTCTATTAGGCCTGTGCACTAAAGGAAACATCTAGTTTTAATTACCAATAAAAAAAAACAAACTACATTTTGTATGGAACAATAAAGACATTTACAAAAATGCTAAAAAACTAATTGCATAGCTGATAAAACAAAGAAGACTTCTATGGAGACCAGTAATTAAGAAATCTTGCAGGGAATGAGCCTTAATATGGAGAGTTAAACTCTATATTACACACACAATGGGATGTAAGGGAAGTTAAACTGTGTGTTATGTAACGGTCCTGATGAATAATTTATTAAGCAAGAAAAAAACAAGATGATACATGATAGAGTGGGATATTATGTTTCCCCCCAGTGGTGATAAATGGAATTGTTTTGCATAATTACTGATATGTTATAAAATACTGTATATACTCTATATCAGGCCTGGGCAAAGTAAGGCCTTTAGCTTCCCCTGACTGGCCTCTTGCCCTGTATACAAAAAAAAATCTTCCTATTAATTAATTAATTAATCAGGCTGGATAATTTATTATTTATTTTATTTAAAAAAATGATTAATTGAAGTTCCTGGAATGGATCTAAAATATTACACAACTTCTATTATAAATGGCAACGCATGATAAAAATAATCCAATGAACCAGGTACATTAATTAAATCTCTTTATAAAATCAAGCTTTGCAGTGTCTATAATGAGAATTAAAGGAATAGTTCGCACTCAAAGTGAACAATTCCTTTAATATATTGATTGAAGTCTGGGAGGTTAAGGAGCTTTGCCTTACCTCCTGATCTTCAATCAATAACGCAGGGTCCGAGAACGAAGATACGATGGAACTTACCTTTTACGCAATCCACCGCAGCTAAGCTGAAACCTCTGACTGCTTTCCTCTCCTGTACAGCTATAGTTCCATCGTAAGTTTACGGACCCTGTGTTATTGATTGAAGATTGGGAGGTAAGGCATAGCTGCTTAACCTCCCGGGCTTTAATCAATATATTAAAGGAATAGTTCACTCTCAAAGTGAAGTATTTCTTTAAGTTAAACCTATTTGTCTACCCCTCCAAGACAATTCAAGTTTCTCATGCGCCCCCCTGTGTAATTTAAATGCCCACCCCTGCTCTATATTGTACTGTGGAGGTCCAGCCTATCAGGGACAACTCCCTGTATCCCAAGCTGTCACAGTTGACTATAATAGTAACACAGGTTGTACCAAGACCACCAGAGGGAACACAAGATTCTTAGAGGAATGTGGGGAATTTTAGTTTAACCAGAGCCAAACAATGACTTAATTTTAATGACTGGGGGTTGTCCCAGCATGACAAGAAGAATCAAAGCTCTATAATGGAGTAAACACTTTAGGTGGGGGAGAAATATTCAAAAACAATGGGGATAAAGTTAAACCCAGCCTTCCATTGGAATTTTTTAATATTTGTATACAAATACAGTACACTTGTTTTTACTAATACTCTATACTGTCTATTATTCTGTTAATGCTGTCCCCTTTATTAAAATATTTTAATTTATATATCCTTCACCACTAGGTGGCACCATTGGGACAAGAATGAAATTGATACAAACGCATAAAGTAAGAAACTTAATTAACTCAATACACTGTCTGTTTAAAAAGTATCCGGCATTCATTGAAAAAAGATATTCAGCCTGCAGCAGTTAATAAATGGCAGCTGCTTACCAGGTCGCCTACTCTGAGCATGTAGGAGCTTGAAGATGATTTTTGTGAATGGGGTGTATGTATGTATATGTTTATTTATATATAGCGCCACTAGGGGACGTAGCGCTGTACAAAGTAGAATACAAAAAGTCATACAAGGGGGACTGTAAATAAATACATAAATATATAAATAAGTATGAGCATCGCTAAATATACAAGTGCTTAAAACATGTAACATGAGAAACGGAGGTCCCTGCCCCTTAGAGCTTACAATCTAATTAGGTGGGTAACATACAGATACACAGGAAAGGGTGGAAGTGCTAAAGTAATAACTGGTGCAGTGCGAACAGTCCTATGCTGTGCTCAGAGAGATTGGACGAGAAGTTAGATGTAAACTTGATTATTGAGGTTTCTTGGACATGTCCTTAACCGAAATGAGGGAGGGGCTGGTTTGGATTGACAAGCACAACTTTAAGTATCCAATGGACCCCCAGGGGGGATAGTCCAGCTTTTTGGCTCCTTGCCCTGGGCACATCCAATAGACGTTGGGTGGCTTGGGAAGTATAATTACCCATTATGTAAAAGGGACATCTTGGAAATAGAGTTCAGAAAAGGACAATGAATTAAGGAGGGGTTAATAAGACTACGTGGACAGAGAGATCATTCTGCATGGACTGATGTACTCCCACTGTTATGTTCCCATAAATGTAGCCAAGGGGAAAAAGCAGGGACAAACACTGTAATGAACACTTTCAGACAAGATAAGACAATCTGCCCTGGTCAGAGCTGCTGAACTCCACTAAGTGCCAATCATCAGTGATTAAAGGCAAAGTAAGCCAAGAAATATAAACGCTCCAAATTTCTAACCCCCAGAAATAACATAGTCATGAACATAACATGGTCGGATTTATAGGCCCCTGGGTTGGAGGTACATAATGTCTGAATAATTTAAAAGCAGCAAATAAAACATTAATGAAAACTAATTAAAGAAATGAGAACCCGGCAGAGTTGAACATCGTGTATAGAGTAATGTAATGTGTTCACTATGGGCTCATAATGATGATAATTATGGTAGATTCTGTTTACCAAGACATGGAACACGATTGGCTCATTATGGATTCGGTCTGCATTCACTGTAGGAAAGCTCTGTTTCTATTGGCTTGGGTTTTCTTTATTCAGACCAATCAGAAGCTTGTTCTATTATAGTAGGGACCTAACCTTTTCTCCACACATTTAATTTATTTCACCATTGGCCTGCTGGGTAAAAAATATATATATATATATATAATTGGACAATATATCTAAATGGGGCCTTTCTATCCAATAAGAGGCCAGTGATCTTGCAGTCAAACTGGAAATGTAATTCACCTATAACAACAGAAAAATCTTACACGCCATGGAACATGGCGACTCAAAACAGTGGGTCTTTAAAGGACAACTAAAATAAAAAAATATAAATGAAAGCACCTCAATCCCCCCCACCCCACCAACTCCCCCCCGACTCTGGTTAATGGTTAATTGAATGAAAGTAAATATAGTCCCATGAAGTACTGGATAAGGTAAGTGGGTGCCTAATATATAAAGGGTTTTCAAGAGAAGTGAACAAGGCAATGCAAGCAGCACCTTGTATATAGGTCAGAGCTAAGATCCAGCTGTACAGTGATTGCTGGAGCCAATGAATAAATAATAATAATATTATCCTCCGTACTGGGAAACCACCCTACTCTCCAGTCAGAGTTTCCTTTTAGAACCTTAAGAGGCGTCTTGGAATTTCTAGAACAAAGCGGATCTTCCCCGCACGGTCTGGTTGCTCAGTAATGTCTGTTATAGTAGTGCAGGTTGTACCAAGACCACCAGGGTCTGTTTAACACTGGATAATAAGAAACAATACAGAACAGTCCCTTCTTTAGTGTTTCTGTGATCGTAATGGGGAGGTACTCTCTGTTTAAAGGACATGTGCACCCTTAAGAAAAAAAAATGGTCACTTGTTAGTTACCTACCCCCAATTCCATCCAATTAATTCAGAACATTATTACATGCATTACTAACCAGATATTTAAAGGGGAACTAAAGTCTCCAGACAACATTGTCCCAATAGAAAGAGCACATTCGCAAAGATACAAAAAGCCGTGTCTCACCTCTTCCTTTGCTATGCATGCTGGGTGATTTATGAAAATAACCTGTGGGTACTAGGGATCAGCTCCCATAATTCACCTTATCTAAGAACACCCAGCTAAAGGCTCGTACACACGTCCGATCTTGGCACCGACCTACGACCCCCTACCACAAAACACACCCACAACAAACGGCCATTTTGGGTCGATAATTGCTCGTGTGCATGCGTTTGGTCAGGGGTCATTCATAGATCCGCCATGGCGAATCAACAAACAACCCCGTAGGTGTGCTTCGTGGTCGGTGCAAAGAACGCACGTGTGTACAAGCCTTAAGTATATGCAGTACACTTTACAGTAAGCCACAGCCTTGCTTCCTGGAAACTGGTTACAGCTCAGAGATTATCCCTCTTTCTACTTCTATGACCCAAGGGCTACTAGGTGGGATATCAGTACATGTAGAATCTTTATCTTTTGCTAGACACATAATAGAAACAAACCTAGGGAATTGAAACTGTGTCCCAATGGTCTGTTTGTTTCCAAAGCCGGCACTTTAAGCAGCACGCCACCACTGCAGATACAGTCTGCATGTACATTTCAATACATTTATATACAATATAAACATGATGAAAACAAACAAACAAAAAAAGGCAATAAACCAAGGCGATGGATTATGTTGTATTGTTTCAAAAGTAAGCTAGAGGATTAGAACTTGTGACTTCTTTTTTTTGTGTTCCTCAAAACACTGCATTCACATCACCAGTGCGCCACCAGCAACCCAACAATGAACACAAGTACATCAAGAAACTTTCGGGGAGATTCAATATCGGGTCTCCCGTTACTTAACTTAGCCCGATCTCGCGTTACAATAACTGATGTAAACGAGATTACGTCAGGTATTGCATCGCGGGATCGGGCTAAGGTAAGGAGCGGGACTTTAATGCTCCAGAAGCCGTAGCGTTAAGTTTCACGCTACAAAGTAGCGCAAAACTTAACACTACGGGTTTTGGATCGTTAGCACAACATTCGGAAATGGCGCTGTGCTCGAAAATCCGTCCAAAACCCACGTTAACCCAAATTTTTTTAGGGGTTTTATCTTTTACTAGAAACAGAATCTAGAAACTCTGTGCAGAAAGACAGTTAATACTGGGGTCAAAGGTCATGGCTCTTTGATGACTACATGGGCTATGAGTTGTATATTTGTTACAGAATCCATTACTTACCTGTACTAAATGCAACTTACTAGAGAAGAATCTTACAATGTATAGGAGTTCTGGGGAGAAAAACGTCCACATTAGGGTTTTAAAAATTTAAGTTTAGTTCTCCTTTAAGAATAATTATTTCCTCCATTCTGTCAGAGTAAACTGGCTCCTCCCCCCATGCAGTCAATCAAGACTATGACTACTGACATCACAACCAATGATTGACTGCTGTTTCCCATGCTACCTCCACTGCACATGCTCAAGCTTATAAAAAGCTCATTGAGCAGAGGGAGGAGGTTAGAACAGGGGAAATAGTTTCATTAAGTATTTGGTTAGAAATGCATGTAATAAAGTGACAAAAATAGCAGTTGGGGTAAGGGGCAAATAAATGTCTGTTTTATTGCTTTAGGAGTGAACCTCCCCTTTAAGTAATATTCCTTCTTCATAAACTGACATGTAACCAACATGGTGCTACCAGACCGATCCTAACCACAATCAGCTACCACTGGTTTTATTTCAGGATGGTTAAACCCCCAAGGAAGGCCTGTGGTGTGGCCATGAGATCCTTGTGTGTACAGTATTTGGATTCATTGGAACACAAGGAAACCCACACCCAGGGTCGTTGGAGCGGATACAGTAAAGTGGGATGGCTAGAGGACCAATCTACTAAGCATCATTAAGCTTTCTAACATGTCATTCCCCTGTTATCCATCTGTTACACAGGGAATAAATGTTTCATTGTGTGGATGGAATTCCCCATTGCCCCCAGGAACTCCATTCATTGATAGGAACCAGAGAGTGCAACACATATCCAATCAGATGATTCCTTTTTACTGGACTACTGCAGTGAGAAAATAATAAATTTTGATTGGTTGTTACAGATTAGTGCCACCTCCAATTAATTAGCGTATTGCTATGGGGTGAGCTCTAGTTGTCTGGGGGCCCTGAATGTTGCAAGGTGCGTGTAGGAGTTTCAGCTGAAAAAAGACACATTCTCGGTTTAAAAACAATTCAATGAACCCATTGAAAAACATTATTCTAAAACTGACCCATAAATGGTCCACTAGGGGGCAGTATTTGATCAGATGATCATAATTGGGTGTACAGGCCTGTAAGTTTAACTTCAGTGGTAGGTAAGATATTGTAAAGTTTAAAGGGTATCTCCACTCGTATTTTTAAGATTTGGCAATCCAGTTCTATTGAAGAACGGGAGGTAAAGGAGCTGTGCCTTACCTTCCGTTCTTCAATAGAACAAACAGGAGCCAGGAGAGAAGGTAAGTAACTTACCCGCTCGCTCGCTCCCCCGGCGCTTAGTCTGACAGGTCCCGATGGACCTTGTCTTCTATGCGCATAGATCGCGCATGCGCATAGAAGACAAGGTCCGTTGGGACCTGTCAGACTACGCGCTATTTCAGAACTTTCCAGAAATCTGATTGGTTAATGTAAAGCAAGTATTAAAAAATTGACCAATCAGAAACGGATTATGGATTTCTGCAAACCTATATAAAGAGGAGCTTTCCGCCGCGGAACTCAGATGCCATCGCAGTAGATGGCTGAAGAAAGAAGAAAGAAGCGGCTGGCAACATCGGCTCCGCTGAGGCCGGCGGTGCCAGCGGGCTCACTGTCGGCCGCAGTGAGTCTGCCTGGCATCGGCGACCTGAGTGGGGTTGGTGTCGCCAGCCCGAAGACTTCGCCCAAGGGCTCTTTTAAGAGCTGCACACTGGGGGTCCCGGTTCGAGCTGCGGGACCCCCGCCAAAGGCACTTGTCAGTGCCGCAAGGGCACTCGTCAGTGCCGCAAGGGCCCTTACAAGGGCCGGGGAGGGGGTCCCGGTTCAAGCTGCGGGACCCCTAAGCCCCAAAGGGCTCTTGTTAGAGCCGCAAGGGCACTTGTAAGTGCCGCAAGGGCCCTTACAAAAGTACCAGTAACCCCCAATTCCTTGGCACTCCAGATGTTTGGAAGCTACAACTCCCAGCATGCTTTGGTTGCTGGGAATTGTAGTTACTAAACATGTGGAGTGGCAAGGTTCAATAAACTTTTAATTAAGCTTACAATCATTTATAATTCTCCTGGCCCCCATATAGTAAAGGGCACTCTGACCCCAATAGTTAAAAATGTCACCTGAGAGTTGTAATTCCAAGCTGTCACTTGCACTGAACTAGCAGCCATTTTTTGCCCCAAACTGAGAAGACCCATCAGATTTACAGCTTCCAGATGAGCAGTGACAGTGCTGAGTCTTGCAGCCTGACTACAGGAAGCAGAAAGGAGTGTAAATGCAGATCAGCTCCTGTAACTTTCTATGCAGGTGAAGGATTTTTTTTACTATCTGCAATTGCAGCATTTGGATCTAAATTAGGACTTGACCCGAGTATAAGCCGAGATTAGGTTTTCAGGCTAATTTTAAGGCTTATACTACCGAGTATACGGTATATATACGGTAGATGTCAGTTTAATAGGTGTGCGTCCAGCACCAAGGTCACAAACAAAACTCCCGCCAAAACTGCCATGTCAAGACCCCTACCCAACATTTGCGAGATAATGTAAGCACGTGTTAACTAACTTTTGCGAGATCGCACAGACTGCAAAAGGGGGCCATGTGAGCCATTTCATTAAGATATATATATATATATATATATATAAAGCTAAATGAGTTTCTGCAAACAAGCAGGGAGATTCAATAAATGTTCTTATCGTTAAAAATGGTGATAATTTAGCACCAACCAATCAGATGTTAGCTTTCAAATGTTAAATAAGATCTGATTGGTTGGGGAAAAATTAGCACCATTTTTAACAATAAGAACTTTTATTGAATCTCCCTGCAGGAATGTTGCAAGTTACTGGTATTGATTCATAAAGTAGAGTTGATCCAGGGAAATTTCCGATTGCCACTTGGAGTCAGGAAGGATTTTTTTCCCCTTCATAAACTTGGTGATTTTTTTTGCCTTCTTCTGGATCAACAGTTAGGCAGGAAATGAGGGTATTGCTAGATGGGTTGGACTGGATGGACGTATGTCTTTATTCAACCTCAAATACTATACTATACTATACTATACTATACTACTGTTTCAGGAATGTCAAATTTGCGGCCTCTCTACAACTCCCTGCATCTAGAGGGCGGAAAATTAGACACCCCTAAACTATATAATGAGCACGATGAAAAACTGGTCAGTATTTCAGTATAAGATTATGAGGCAGGCTGTATTGTTTGCAATGTAGTTATACTGCATGAATTTAAATGGCATGTCAAATCTTAAAAGCATTGGAAAATAATAAATATTAATTAACTAGTAAATATAGGACACACTTAATTTTCCCAACCACCATATTTACCTGTCTCGCCCCACCAGGCTACCATTCATGCCACCTGGCTGGAAAAAAATTCTGGGGAAAACACTGTATATATGAGAGATTCCTGAAAAACATGTTTATATAGTATTTGTAGTCTCAGATTTAGAAGACTTATTTTATTAACTCATCTTTATTTACAATTTTAGTTCAAATCTGGCACATTTAAAGGAGGACATTGCTTCTACTAACTTGTGTTTCTAATGTAACATATTAGCATTTTTTTTACCTTTATTTCACCTATAGTGTGAGCTTCATATGACCTCTACAGAATCTCTGCCCATTTGTACACATAAAAATCATCACCCATTCAGAGCCAACAAAATAGCCTGAGATGATGTTTCAAACATGACTTTTAAAAATCACAAGTTTAGCAATTACAAAAACAGTGGCATTTACTGTTTTACATAACTCCTTCACACTCAAAACACAAATAATCATCACAAGACGTCTATGCTAGCTAGGTTTGATAAAATGATTTTTATCTCAGAAAAGCACTGCTCAAGGTGGCACTCTCAGAGCTAGATCTAATCAGCCAGTACTATTGTCCACTAGACAAGGTGTAATTACAAAGCACTTTGGAGAACATTTCTGTCAGAGGTTTGGAAATACCACACCATTTAGCAATTTTATTCCAATGTCCTCCCAAAAAACACTAGGTAATAATTTAACTTCTGCAGCAATTCCAATATTATTAGCGTCCTCCTCATCTGTGTACTTTCAATGTATTCTTTTCCATTTTCTGCTTTGCCAAAATTGTTATCTATTATAATTGAGGTTTCTTTTTTATGACTTCTAAAGAACACTGGTAATACACGTAGTATGCACCACAATGTAGTATGTAGTATTGACCACAATTCACAGCAATTTTCATGTCTGAAAAATTTACATTTGCTTTCCTCTGCCTGTGTACAATGTATACTGTAGTAAACAGTTTTGCATTTAGCCTATGGAATGATGTTAAAGTCTCTTGGTTGGTGTAGTGTTTCCTAAAGGGCTACACTGAAAACTACCCATAAGACTCCCTTCCTTAAGTGTACACTTTGGGCAGAAGCAGATTAACATTGAAGATTGAAATATTTGGATGTGAGCCCTTATGACATTATTCACATTGGATCACTGTTGTCCTCTCTTTCCCAGAAGACTTCAGTGCACAGGCTTACACCACCGGATTGAGGGTGGTGCGGATAATGTCGCACAAACTACAGTAACACAGCTTCTCACAGACAATTCATTAAGGGATGATCAGAGTTCATTTTAGAGGTAAAACTGCAGGCTTTTATTTATTTCTAACATTTTACTTTAAAGGAAAGTTCATGTTTTCCTCTTTTTAAAGCCACATGGCCACCTTTCCAATGTAGTTTCTTTTACACACCACATCTTAAAACGCCTAATGTTACTATTTTTATTTTGGAATTTGATAAAGTACACATTTTTTTGTTAGTTATAAGAGATTTGTGTTTGTAAGCAAGTCGTTAAAATTTGACATCATTGACAAAACAGGAAATACATTAATAAATAAAATAGACAAGTAAAAGGGGAACTGTGGTCTCCAAACAAGTTGATTTTAAATGAAAGGCCAGGTTCCTACCTTTAAAATGAGCCATCAACTACCACTCCACAAGCTGCACAGCCCATAATATGAAGAAATAACTGATCAAAAAGTTGGAGTGTGGGAGGTTCTAATTCTGAGGTTAGAAATAGTAATTCCTTTTTCTAATCTGTAGTTGTCCATAGAGACTGAAGGAGGACTGAAGAGCAGAAGGTGGCAAAGCTCAGCCCACAGCAGGGTGTGAGTAAGGTTTGTACATGTTTTACTTTCTTTTTTGTTAACCCAGCGCACTTTTGTTTTTTTGCAACCTATATTAAATGACACTGTATCATGGTCACTATTTCCTAAGCTTCACATTACCTTCATCTCCAAAATGAGTTGGAGATATCACCAGATCCAAGAATGCATCCTGCTTAGTAGGTGCTGGCAGTTCCCTTACTCTAATCTATGTCATGGTAATTGAAATCCCCCATAACAGAACATGCCCCATACCAGCACCCTTTGCCAACTGCTTATAAAGATTAACTTCTACTTTCTCACTGGAATGTGGTGGTTTATAACATACACCAACAATTAATTTACCCACCTTCTTGCTTCCCTTACACAGCCCCACTCATATTGTTTCTGCCTTATCGTTTATACCCCAGTCTATTTCATCTTTTAAATTTCGCGCCAATTTTTGTTTAACATACATACATACCCTTTCTTATTAACTATCATGTCTAAATAAGGAGTATCCTTCAATATTTACTGTTCAGTCATGTGAATCTTTTAGCTACGTTTCTGCTATACTGATTACATCATACCTTCCTTTAAACCTATTAGTTCTAGTTCCCCAGTTTTTCCAGCCAGACTTCTTTGCATTTGAAATAGCGAGCAAGAATATAGACCCTGGCAAAGCTTGGTTTACCATATTTATAAAGGTACGTTATCGCTTTTTATCATAAACATACATTTTAGATTATCATTCAATTTACTTCCATACTTGGATGTACATGCCTCCTTATCCTCTATGATCCCTCTCTCCATTATCTTATTAGCCCCCTGATCTCCAACCCCTATATCTACCCCTGTGTAGTCCAACGTACTCTCTCCCAATACCTAGTTTAAAATCTCCTCCAACCTGTTAGCCATCTATCTTCTCCCCCAAAACAGCTGCACCATCATCATTGAGGTGCAGTCATTGTCACATAATTTTTGGTGTCTGCTAAAAGCCACCAAATGCTTGCAGGGAGGAAGTAAGTCAGGTTCATATGCAGATGGCAAGGGATTTTGGGGAGGGTTCCGATTATGGGGGACTTTAATTACCCAGACATTGACATAGCGGATCTTCCAACACAGAAATGGGTGATGGGTTGCTGAATTTGCTGCATGATCATTTTCTATCACAGGTTGTTGAAGTTCCTACTAGAAAATGAGCTCTGTTGGATCTGGTAATACGTAACATTGTGGGATGTATTATAGATACAAAGGTAACCAAAGGCTTAGGGAATAGCGACCATGAAAAAGTAAAAATACTGAACGGAAGTAGACTGTTTTTAAGAGGATTAAAATTGATACCCTTGGAAAATAAATGTAAAAATAAAATAAGTTTTTACCCAAGTGGCTTAATTCTGATGTAAAAAGGGATATGGAAAGGAAGAAAATGGCATTTAAAACCTTTAAATCTGAGGGAACGGAAAGGGCCTTTATGAATTATAAAACCTGTAACAAATTAATAATGAATCTACAATAGCTGAACAAAACATCACTGACCTTAACCCTAACACTAGCATAGAGTATAGTAGCAATAATGGCATAAATGATGCAAAAGCCCTTTGGTTAACCGAGGTTATGGTGCAGAAACAACTAAATAAGGTTAATATTAATAAATCTCCTGGCCCAGATAAAATACATTGGGTCCTTTATTCAATTTTAACCAGACCATTGTTTCTTATTTTTGCAGATTCCCTCATGTCCGGTTGTCTACAGCCATGTAATGACAGGCCAGTAAATTTAACTTCAGTGGTGGGGAAGATTTGATACCGGAACATATTCTAGAGTATGTTTCAAGGACTGACCTTATAAATAGTAACAAACATGGATTTTGGAGGAATAGATTTTGTCAAACTAACTTGCTTGGCTTTTATGAGGAAGTAAGTAGAAATTTAGACTCTGACATAGCAGTAGATGTAGTTTACTTGGATTTTGCTAAGGCTTTTGATACAGTCCCCCATAGGCGACTAATGTATAACCTAAGGTCTGTTGGGCCTGAGGTGGCACATTTGTACATGGATAGAAAGTTGGTTGATGGATAGGATGCAGAGAATAGTTGTTAATGGGGCTTCACCAATATTGACTAAAAGTTCTAAGAAGGGTGCCACAGGGTTCTGTGTTGGGGCCACTTCTATTTAATCTGTTTAATGGTCATCATAGTTTTGTATTTCATCAGCAAACACAGAAACCTTACTCACAATTAATAAATGCTTCAGAGGATGTGCAGTCATTGCAGGTGGATTGTCACATTGGGCTGCTAGGTGGCAGATGATGTTCAATGTTGATAAAAGTAAGGTGATGCTTTTGAACTTAAAATGCTTGTGCTGCGTATACTATAAATGGCTCTGTATTAGGGGAATCCCTGACTGAAAAGAATCTTGGAGTTTTGGTAAATAAACTAGAGCCAGCAAGATATTGTCTTGTATAAAGAGAGGTATGGATTCAAAGGAGGAAAATGTTATTCTCCTTCCATACAAACATTGGTAAAACCTCATTTGGAATATGTAGTGCAATTTTGGGATCCTGTATACAAAAATGCCATCTTGGAAATGGAAAGGGTTCAGAGCTTGAATATAAAGACAGATTGGATAAGTTACAACTACTAGAGGCGCTTGCGTGGGGATATGATTACTGTGAATAAATACATTAATGGGCCATACAATATATCTGGGGTATTTAGTGTTTACCAATAAAACATGTCAGAGGACACGCGGACATCCCTTAAGACTTGAAGAAAAGAAGTTTAGTCTTCAAGTTCTGAAAGGGTTTTTCACTGTGAGAACGGTAAAGCTATGAAACTGTCCATTGGACGTTGTTATGGTAGGTTCATTGGCAGGTTCATTGGCAGGTTCATTGGATAGTTTAAAAAGAATGTTGCAGATTACTGGAATTGATATATAAAGTAGAGTTGATCCAGGGATATTTCCAATTGCCACTTGGAGTCAGGAAGGAGTTTTTTCCCCTTCATAAATTTGGTGCGGATTTTTTGCCTTCCTCTGGATCAAGGCAGGAAATGTGGGTATTGCTTAGTAGGTTTAAATGGATGGATTATATATCTTTATTCAACCACACATACTATACTATACTATACTACTATGCTACGAGCTGTTCAACACTCCAGAGAACACATCCCCACTGCTCCTATTAAAGTACTACATTGGAATTCACTGAGCTCCTGAGCAACCCATTCTTTCACAAACAGTTGTTACCAAAAAACATCTGGCCCCAAAACACATCTGGCAATATAGCGCATATTTAAATTCTCAGAGTACTAATTCCCAAAGAAATATAGCCATTACAACATTAACTGAATTTAAATGACAGTCCATTAAAGTTATAATTTACATGTTGTAATTAGAGATGTTTGAAACTGTTGAGTTTCGTTCCATTTTTGAATTTTCGAAATTTTCTGAAAGTTCAATTTCTAAAATCGTCTACTTTTGATTTTTGCTTTTCTAAAATCGTCTACTTTCGATTTTCTAAAATCGTCTACTTTTTAAAATTCAAAAAATCCAGGTTCCGTGAAATTCGGGAGTTCCGAAAGGACTTCGAAACCCTCAATTCGATTCAATTCGAAACTGGGTTCTATTCGAACCCACATTACATCTCTAGTTGTAATCAGAAAACTCTTATTTAAAGTTATAACTGTAATGTTCCTGTAACTTCCCGATTGGATATCTCAATCTCCACTGCTAGCTTCACAGAGGGACAATTCTCCTTTTGCCAGGAAGTGAGTAATGGCTTACCAGACACAGTTGCCCCCATGACTTATAGTGCAAATTATCCATAATGAGGCCTAGAATACCTAAATATCAGAACACACAAAAACAGACACACAATAAAGATAAAACAACAATCAGAGATCAGTAATGTATAGAGGATCAGACAGGAGGGTTAAACAGGAATGTAGTATAGCGATCCTAGGAGCCACAGTACCATGGAGGAGGAAGCCAGCCACAAACACTAACACTGAAGGTAGGGAGTGGGAAGGGAATAGGCAGAAAAAAAGGCACACACATTCAGCTTACAGCCCCAGCTATCTAATGCTCAATGCCCCAAACATTAATTTGCCAAAATTTTAGCCTTTCAAACATAATTGCATTATATACATAGAAGAGCCAATCAAACATAGAAGAGCCAATCATAAATAGAAGCGCCAATCTGTTAATCCACTCCGCATTCCAGTCCACATTTTACTTTAAGTGTAATATACAGCTAGCAGGGCAGTCACTTTTCACTTTCACTTTCTGAAATTCCATCCAGGAGTAGTGGATTGAACAAGATTATAGGTGAGCAGAAAGAGCCAGCAAATAAAATGGGAAAGGTAAGCTTTGCCAATGGCTTAGAAAAAAAAGAGCAACATAGCATGAGATTTATAGGTACAGCTTTGCAATGGACTGAACTTTGATTTACCCTGTACATTCCCATTAATAACCTTACAAAATAGCCCACTGATTGCTAAAATATATTGTATTGCATACTGGAAAATAAGTGTAGCCTTTATCCATATGCACTACTACAAAGTGCCCAAGTGAAAATTCACCATACACCTGTTTGTATAAATAGCTTAAGGAACCTTTTAAAATAGAGTAAATCTTATGCAGTATGCCTCTCCACAGTGTTTAGGTACTGGCAAATGTGAATGCTTTAAATTTACTGTTCATTTTATTCTACAAACCACTTCTTAACTGAAAAAATGTACAACTTAATAATGTTCATCATCATTAAAGATACATTTACAATTTTACCCCAAAACACATTCAGAAGCAAGCCAGTGCACCAAAAACTTTCTACTGGCAAATTTGTAGAAATCTACTGAGGATAATGGAACAGACAATCCAAAATGTAGAAAAAGTATATAAATTATATATAATTTTTCTGTTGAGGAGAATTATCACATATGTATTTCTTAACTTCCAACACCTTTTGGGCACTCTTCAGTACACTACTGTTATTTTAGTATCTTTTTTAAGTTTAGCTGTAATAAATTTTTTGTCCCACATTCCTAGTTCACTAAATGGAATGATGTTTATGCCACTTTATATTTTAAATCAGCAGCAAGTGTAGATTTCAACCTTCTACAGCTGCGAGAGGGTTAATATTTTAGCCTTTTGTTTTCCTGACAGAGATGAATGGAGCTTCTCTACATTTCACTCCAAAGGGATGTTGAACTTGACAATTGACTACTCAGAGCTTTCAGCTCCGTCAGCTACTATTAAGGCTCCGATCCCGGCTAATTGGGTGCTTCATTAGGGGCATTCGTTACTAGAAGCTCCATCTGACAATCTGAGCATCACTCTGAGCTTTTAAAAAGAGGACACAGACAAGCACCTGATTCTTTCAATTTCTTTCTTAGTTGCTCCCCCCTTATTCCCTTCTAAGCAAAATCCCCTCAAAAATGCTGATTCTCTTCCATACAGTCTAATAAATGAAAATTCTCAGTGGTGGAGGAACACTAATTCTCTTACTGTTTATAAAGAATTTAACCCCTGCTATGAAGGTACCTGTAATTTGTAAGTAATAATGCAATACATTTCGGTATTGTTAAAGTGAGTGTAAAACTCTAACTAATGTACTATTCGGTTAGCTTGGGTCTTTCACTAATTTTGCGTGGCTGGCTCAGCACATCTGATGCAAGCAATACACATTTTGGTTAAGTTCTGCGCTACCTAGCAGTGTAATCCATCTGGGTGTAATGCGGGCATATTCCTAGCTTCTTACCTGAATGTGATCCCTATTAACATTTTGCAGCCTACATTTCATATTGTGCAAATTTATTGCCATGTCTATTTAAATCAGGAATATCATGACCCAATACTTTTGGACATAAGAGCATGTCAACCATATATAATTCATGTTTCCTCTCTGCCCACAACCTCTTCCATATTAAGTTGCTTATATGTATGTGACTTTTTGAGTCCTCCCAGGGAATGCTGAGAACTAAATTTGTTAGTTGGACGATAGGTGAAAAAATCTATAGACTTGGCAGATATGTTGCCTTCTTGATGGGTTAAGATAGAAAAGATGTTTGTCATAGGTATCCAAGGTGTGATGGTGTTTTGTTGGGTAATGTCATATTTGCATCAACTGATAATGGTCCCTTACTCAATTGCTGAACTGTTTTTGAAGATGTTCCATTGGTAATGGAATGCCCAAGTTGTGGGACTTCTCTCCACCAGAGGAACCTATCATTGTGGTTACCTTTAGGAAAGTCTGGGCAATGGATAACTATACATTAGGGAGGACGAGATGATTATTTGGTGTAGGTTCTTTACTCTGTCCCACAGTATAAGTAATGTTAAAAGGCTAGTGCTCATGGGTAAATGCTACCAGTTGATATGCATGTCACAGAATCAATGTTGGGATCCAAGAGATCTGATTCTAGCTGTACCCACTGTAAAAGATAAAGAAGTTGTGGTAAAATATTCATATGAATGTGACTTAATCATGATATATTTAGTTAAGCCAATATTAGTTCCTTCTGTAAAACACAGTAGGGATCATAAATTGATATAATGAATCTAAAGAGGGTGTAAGCAAGATCCCTAGTTAGCGAAACCCTTCCTCCTTCCAGTTCACTTGAAAGTTCACCTCTAATCGTTTCTTGGAAGTGTAAGGTTAATAGTTTTGTCTTGGTAGACTTGAACCCTATAAACATGGACTATTTCATCCAAACTAGAAAACAAATTAGCAAGAGAAATCATAGGCAAATTCAAAATCAAATTCAGCGAAATATTGTTTGCAAAAAGACAAATTTTGTATGAGGAACCTTCTATTAAGAACCTCTGGTATGGAGGTGTTATTTCTAATAGTGTTTAGGATAGGTTCCATAGCTAAGCTAAACTGGATGGGAGAAAGGAGGTACTCAAAATGGATTTGCACTTCTTTACACTGTGGTTGGACACTTGCTAAGTGGTAATAGGTGCAAGCCTTACAGGCTTGATCCTGGTGGATTATCTGTGAGAGGAAGTCTAAAGTGTAGGAACAGTTCAGGAAATTTAAAATCTCTAAGTACAACAATTAGTTATTGGCAGTTAAGGCTATCAAATGCCCTCTCCATATCCAGAGAGACAATACGCTCTTAAATATGGTTCCTATTCATGTAGGATGTCACCTTGCTGAGGTGTCCAATATTGCTGCCTGCCTGAAGATCCAGGCAGGCATTGATTATCTGTGGGAGGAAGATATTGGCTGTATTTTGTACAATTTTCATTAATTTTTTCAGGTCTTGATTAAAGATATAGGTCAATAGTTTTTAACATGTAATGGTTATTCCTCTGGCTTATGTATCAGGGTACTGGCAACTGGCAAGGATTATGTTGTTTTGCTTTAGATGACCTTGCAAAAAAACAGTTATATAGTATAGTATTTGAGGTCGAATAAAGACATATGTCCATCTGGTCCAACCTACTCGGCAATATCCACATTTCCTGCCTAACAATTGACCCAGAGGAATCGCCTCAGTCTAGACTGGAATCACCAACATGCTACACATTTTGTTGTCATAGCAAATTCATGCACGTTGCTATGACAAATAAAAGCGTAGCATGTTGATGATTCCAGTCTAGACTGAGACAGTTTTGTTTTTTATATATTTTAACAGTGTTCAGTAATTTAACATTTTGCTGTACTGTTTCTATTACTCTAATAAATATTAGACTACAGGTGTCTTTATTGTTATCACTTTCCAGCCCATAGGAGGAGAGACTGGTTGGAAAGACCTTTCCCGTGTACTCAGCCTGCACAGTGAGTCGAGCAGTACCAAGAGGACAGGATGTTAGGAGCCTGAGGTTGGGAAATACTTGGAAGCCTCCATGGCATGTGACCAGTGGGAGGGATACAGGCAGCACAAGGGTAAGTCCGCCTCTTCAGCAGTCCATTTGGTCGAGACTGTGTTCTTGTTGGTGCATGGTGGGGTATTGGGTGAGAAGATTTAGTACACGCACTGGTCTTCTTCCGGAGGGTGTCTGAGAGCTAAGGTAACCTTTATTTCTATATTTTTATGTTGGGACATTATTCATTCTCCATTGCTGGGCTTTAAGGCACTTTTGGGCACTAACACTTTACTGTTGATTTCGTTATATGGGATTTCATATACTTACCTGTTTTGTACTCAAAAAGGATGCACTATATTGGTCACTTTAATGGTTAACAATGGTTCATTTATGTATAGGTACATATTATATTATTTACATGTGGAGATCTATTTATGTCTTAGCTGTTTATAATTGGTATATGTGATATCTGTTGGTTAATTATTAAAAGGAATATTCTGTTGTGTACTGCTCTTTTTCATTTATTGTCACCTTTACTCTAGTTTATTTTATTTAATCTTGGATAGGTTTTCCATCTATCCTTATTGCAAGGTGCAGGACCCACCTTGTTGATGGCAAGAGTGTTTCTTTGCGATATACATTTTTTTCTGTATATTTCAAGGTATGTAGTGGGGAGACGCACACACACATAGGTTTAAGTATCAGCTCCAGCATTGTTTCCAGCTCCTCCATTGATCCAGTATCAGTTCCACCATTGTTTCCACCTCCTCCGTTGTTCTAGGCTCAGTCCCAGCATTGTTTCCAGCTCCTCCATTGTTCCAGTATCAAGCTCCAGCATTGTTTCCAGTGTCCTGCTCCTCCATTGTTCCAATGTCCAGCTCCAGCATTGTCTCCAGCTCCTCCATTGTTCCAGTATCAGCCACAGCATTGTTTCCAGCTCCTCCATTGTTCCGGTATCCAACTCCTCCATTGTTCCAGTGTCCAGCCCCAGCATTGTTTCCAGTACCCAGCTCATCCATTGTTCCAGTATCCGCTCCAGCATTGCATCCAGCTCAAGTACCCAGCTCCAGCATTGTTGCCAATAACCAGCTCCTCCAAAATTAGCTGAATATTTTGTATTGCCCCAGGAATGTTGTATGTAAATATTATTATTATTGAGGATTTCTACAGCGTCAACATCTTCTGTAGCGCTTTACAATTACATGTATACATTCACTTCAGGCCCTGCCCCGAAGAGCTTACAATCTAAGCACATTAATTTGACACATACAACCTATCAGTATGTCTTTATCATTGTGGGGGAAACGGAGTGCTCGGAGGAAACCCATGCAAGCAGGGGGAGAACATACAAACTCCTTGCAGATGTGTCCAAGGGTGGAATCGAACTCAGGACTTCAGCGCTGCAAGGCACCAGTGTTAAATAAACTGCAGGATAACAAGCATCTTTCAATGAAAAGTGAAAATTGAAAAGTGAATTGTAGCATGATAAGGAAGATATATGCTTAACCCTGTTGCAGATTTTCGCAAAACCCAACAATACATTTAAAAAAACCTAACCAACAAAACATAACATTAAACAACATAACAGTAAAAAAATAAAAATTACAGTAGAATAGAATCACTAGAGTGCACTCATATTACAATATAGCCAAACAAGTTGAGTTTTGGGGAGAGGAATAGACAGGGAGTGAAAGGGGAGAACGGACAGTGTGGGGGGGAAGAGAGGGCACCTGTCTGAGCATTATGTGAATAACCTGCTGTCCCAAAGTTATCTGGAAATACACATCAACATAATCGCTGGTGAGCTTTAATATCCAATGCCCCAGGAAGTGAACGAGCATAAATGTAATACATTGAAGTCCTAATGTAATACCTTGTAAATCAACATAAAAGTCTCAAAACAATAAAAACCTAACATTGTACTAAAAGAATGCCCAAGGGCGTTCATTGTCCCCTTTAACCCAAATTCATGGAAATCTTGCGTAGTTAGTGTAAATTAAACTTGTTGACTTATAATAAAAAGTTACAGTTTAGAAATTAAAACATCATGCTATAATAAAAAGTGTAAAAGAAAAGTTGTATATGTAGTAAATAGAGACAAAGCGTAATATGGTGCTTATTAGCTATCTAGAGCTGGACTGTCTTAGCTCAATGTCATCACATTTTTTTTGTGTTCTAAAAGTATAATTTGCCTAAAATATCCCTAATTGCTGTGTGCTTTGAGTCATCTAGTAACAAGGCGTGAAAAGTTCCTTAAGCTTTTTCCAGCATAGAAAAAAATAATACCCTCCAACATTCACCTTTAAATACGTAAGCAAAAATGCATTGTACAGTGCTTAGATCAGGCTCACTTCATTATCCTACCCTGCAGCTTTGCAACATGTTGTTTCTATAAGTGCACCTTTAAAAGTGGAATATTGGAGAGTATAAAAACGAGCCCAGTTAAAGCTAAAACAAACCACAACTGCATTTGGAAAATCTTTTTTCCATATACAAAGCTCTGCAGGCACAGAGGTATTTCATTTTGAATAATAACATCTTTCTGTCATCTACCTTGGGCCAAAGATTAATCAGTACATAATGTTTAGCTATGATGTTTAACCTCTGAGTGAAAATGCTGGGGCTAAAATGCCGATCTAGACAGAGAAGAAAAGTGATACCTTGGGGATATGTATCCCAGGAGGAACAAGAATAAAAATGTAAACAGCAGGGTACTGACTTTCTAACTAGAGGAGAAATATTCAGAAGAGTGGGCCTGCAGATAGATGTAGCGTTAGTGGAGGAGGGGGCTGGCAGAAATCTTGAAGAAAGCCTGGAATAAAACCCTTTGGGGACTTTCCATACACAGGCCATGTAAATTATTTAATTTTGCCAAACTGCTGCACCTTTCTGCATCATTAATGTCTCCTTTTGATCTGTAGTAATGAGGTTCCCCAAGTGCTGAATTTGAATTTAGCTGAATGTTAGTGAATCAGCTAATTAAAAAAGGTACTTTAAAATGAAAGATCATAAAATAACCCTTTGCACTACAAAAAAAAGGAGAAACGGTGGGGAAATGTTGTTCTGTGTATTGTTATTAGAAATATTTTACACTTGAATAGAGGATACAGAATGCTGATAAGATAATGGGTAAGCTATACTGGAGGATAGGTCATGTTTGAAAGACCCACTAACAGTATTCTTGCAATATAAAATACCAACCATAATATCTATTTGTTTCACCTGTGAACTCAATTTCTGCCTTCTGGACAACAGAGTCCAGTCAGCTGGAAAGAATGTGACTGATCCAATCGCTGGAAAGTAAGTTGAGAACTCCAAAGGATGCATTCCTGTCAACTATCAAACTACAGGTGAGTGTGCACCACATGGTTTTCAGTCAGTGAAATGCTACTCCTTCTCTCTAATTTTGCCTTTTATCTACAGATTAGGAAAAAAACTTTGTATACACCATCTTTGGATTTTAAAGGGCATGTCCACCCCCAAAACTATAAATTAACCATTAATTGACCACATTGTACTGTTTACAGAGAGTCCTACCTTGTCTCCTAATTCAGTCTGGTTGCTTAGCATGTCTTCAGTGAACTTGTAAAAAACGGACACTAGGAGGCTTAGATAGCCTTTTTAATATCTTACCGCTCCTAAGCCTCCCAGAGAATTTAGTCCTGCGCAGAAGAGCGCATCCGCTCCCCCCTCCCTTCCAGTGACGCATCTCAGAGAAAAAAATGAACGAGTGTTTGAGCTGTCATGCTGGCTGCGAATTGACCAATCGCGGACCAGGAATATATCAGCCAATGGCAGTAAGAGAATCAGCTGTCATGCCTTCCACCAATCAGGAACGTATTATTACCATGTGGTACAGGACAGCCAATAACGCGCCTGCAAACACGATCCTACTTCAACACACTATTTTATGTGGGCGGAGCTAAACATTGCAGTCCGAGTGCCGGCCGGGTAGAAGCGCGAGATTATCATCGCGCAAAGCGTGATTACGTCATGTGATTGATAGCTGGTTGGGCTTAGAGACGGCCTTAGGATGCCGAGTTTACACAAGTAAGAACTTTTTATACAAAAGCTTTTTTGAAAAACGGACATGGCGTTTCAGCTAGTGCACCACATTACTACACTCTGTGAAAAAATGATTTTTGGGGTGGACATACCCTTTAATAACTATTGAAACATATTTATTCTTCTGCATACATTTTAAAAGGATGTTTAAAACCAGCACGCCTTTGGTTAATTTTTAATAAAACATATGATCTTTTTAGTTAAATACAAACATATATTACTTGTGTAGAATTTGATGATGCTAATATTAATAGGTTATTAATTAATAGGTATACCTGTCTGGGGTGTGCTATCAGTTAAGGATTTAGGTGGTGGGATCATTAGTATATTCAGTAAATATAAGTATATATAAATATTTAGCTTCAAGTACAGTATAATGGAAGTAAAATCATTTAAAGGATAACTGTATTGCCTCAATTAATTTTTTTAAGTTGCTTGAAAAAATGTAAAGGTATGCAGCCCTCCCCATACATTTTTTTTCCTGATTACGAGACACTCTGTCTTCAATTAGCCATGCTGTGAGGTGGCTGCCTCTAACTGTCACTCAAAGCTAGCATGCAAGAAAACACTCCTCCACCCACTCTTGATCAGCTTGATTATGTAGGCTGTATCCGAGCAAAAGGACATTTCAAGCTTGTTTGACTGGCAGAGGAGAAGGAGATAGGTTGTAACAGACATTCCCATCAGCCAATGACAAGTGCTATATTAACCATGGCCCTGGGCCATCTAGGAGGTGGGCTTTTAGCACTCATCTTTGCTGTGTGATATCTAAGGGAGGGCAGCATGGTTGTAAATGTGAGTAAGCAATTTCAGCTGCTGGAATTGTGGACATGTAAGGGGGAACATCCACTGTTCTGGCGGCTGACATCACTACTCAGCACCGGTATCACTTCCTAGCGATGAGTAGTGACGGCAGGCGCCAGAACAGTGGATGCGGAGATGGCTAGATTGCTGAGATTACTGGATTACACAGGCAAGTCCTTTCCTTTACTGAACTGGGGGGGGGGGAGGGAGGCTCTGGGGGGTGCAGTGCTTGCCACTGCAGATGTTTGGAAACTACAACTTCCAGCAACTAAAGCACACTGGGAGTTGAAAAGTTTGGAGTGGCAAGGAATTGGGGGTTACTTTGAGGGGTTACTCTGCATTTAAAGGGCAACTAATGCCTCAAAACAATACAGAATCAGGAGGATGGTATCTATTGTTAAATATAGTCTTCTGATTCTGTATTGTTTTGAGGCCTTAGTTGCCCTTTAAATGGACAGTAGAATTCCTACAGAGTAGCCATACTGGCTATTACTGTATTCCCTACTGTATGGAAATTCTGCTGTCCATTTAAAGGGCAACTAAACCCTCAAAACAATACAGAATCAGAAGGCAGTAGTGGTCATAATTTCTACCCTTGACTTATACTGGAGTCAATCAGGTTTACTCATTTTTTAGGTAAAAATAGGTACCACGACTTTTACTCGGATTAATTTGTATTCAAGTATATACGGTAGATATGCATTGCGTTGCCTGTCACTTGCAAATGACTTTTCATCCAACACATCCAGGCCGTATAAAAAAAGAAAAGTACATTACAACTATTAGCAATTTTTGTGTATTTTGTATAACTGTTCTGAATAAGTATCTGAAATGAAGCTAATTGAGGATTAACTTAACAATTCTGTTATAAAGAAATAGTAGTTAAATAAATAATTATTGTGTACTGCTAAAAACAACCTCCTCCCCCTTACAAGTACCCAGGAGAGAGGACTTAGCCATTCAATTCCTCACCCAAGGTACTTCCCATAGTAAGTAGGTAAGTAAAATTTTCCTTTAAGGGGACTGTCAAGGCAAAATCTTAAACATCAAGAAACATATCAGACATTATTGCTTATATGGCAAACGACAAACTCTTATGTGAACAACAGGAATGTATGTCTGCCACTTGATTTTACATATATGTTTGTCCACGTATATTTCTAACAGTTAAAAATGTTAATGATTCACTAGTCACCCAAATAAAAAGGCTGAAGGGGGTTGACGGAAGTTCAAGAGATATCTTTAACAATTGATCTTGTATGGCGATGTGAAGCAAAAGGGGAAATGGCAGAAAGCCAAGATGAAAGCTTAATAAACCTTTACAAATATGCCCATATGTGGACATTATTACATAAAAACTCCAATGCAGCTGATCAAGATATGGAAAAGATGCATATGTATCTATAATAGTTGACTGAGCTAATATGCACAATATTTGTAGAGGAAGTCCAATAGTAAAAAAAGATGTACAGAATTCTAATTAAACAATTTATCAAAAATAAAGTATATTAATACTAAATCTGCTACAAAAAGCTGAACAAAAATTTGTTTTTTGCATTCAAGGGATTACATTTCTGTATTGATAAGTTTATTTATACCTTCCATACCTATCCATGTAAACCATTATTACAGATAATTCAAACTATTCACCCCCATTAGCCTGGATTGCAGTTAGATAAGAACAGAGTAATTATTGTTAGCATTAATGAACTATTTTAAATGAATGCATTTTAAATTGCCAAGACCTGGAATATTCAATATTGTCCTACATCATCTTGGGATTAGAAAATATTTAATGCATAATATTTATGTTTAAGTGTGGAAAAAATCATTTTGTTGTAAATTTACTAGATCTTTCTTTTTTATGTTTACTTTCAGGAAGATCTGTGGTTTTCGCAAAATTCATTTTACAGATCTAGCTTTAAGCACAAATACTCAAACTTGGTAATTTACATTTATGGACAAGTCATGAGTTTCTGTTGCGTTGTGGACAATAAACATTGTAGGTGCATTGCCACAAATCATTATTACACTATTGTATACTATACAATTGTTTATTTCTAATGAATTCCTGTAATTATATTTTTGAAAATAATGCTTGAATAGGTCACACAATATGTAAGAATGAATAAGATAACATAAATATAGAAGCAAGAAAAATTTAATGAATGGTAGAATGAACACATTTGATTGTAAAAAGATTTAAATAAAAAAAATTAATGGTTGCAATTTAAACAAAATATAAACAAAAATTTTCACAACTAAATATTTTACATTTTTCTTATTCACACCTTCCACAGTTGAAATACATGTGCACAGGTTTATCCAGATGTACATTCAGTATCACTTTAATTGATTCATAAAAAAATAAAATAATAACTTTGGGTCTTTTAGCCAAAAAGGTGACAAAAAAGATGACATCAAAATGTGGGCTATATTAGGTTAAATGTAATGTTAAATCAATAAAATTGAGATAAACAGTTTAAATTCAAGGATAAATACATTGAGTCATTTATAACAAACACATATTAAGACAAATCCCATGAGCCAGATAGCAAAGACACCTACAAATTCAGATTTGGTGACCAACTATTTAATGGGATTTTTTATTGCTATACTTACCAAAATCATAAAAGAGTTAAGTAGAACAGTGGAGATTCTTTGGATTGTAGTGAAAAAATGCTAATATGAGAAGGATGCCATTTATCGAGTCAAGGATTAGCATGTTAAGTGTATTAAGCATATTTTATGAGAGGAAAGCTATATTTGTAGAACAACTTCTACATATTTCTACTGTACATCACTTGACCATATTCTAGAAAAAAATCAAATGAGTAAACCAGACAAATTAGGACATTAGGAACTCTAATGCAAAGACTGTAACTGTTATTGTCCAAACCATGAGTAGTAGTATTTTACTGCTTTCACTGCCTGTCCCTCTGTCTGACAGGAATTGAGTGTTCCTTCAACAGACAAACATGCATTTCTGTAGCTCCCTCCCCTGATTTCCATTCCCCTGCCGCCTCTCACTGCCTCTCAATGCCTCTGGCTAAACAAAGATCAGAAATGTTAGATCTTTCTTAGCATCTCCTGCCAGCTCTGTCAGTGCCTGCCTCCAGAGGACCCATACTCTCTGTTATGTAAACACAGCACATACCCTGTCAAAGATTAAAAAAAAAACTCATTTCCACATAAAAGCTTTGACTGTGCCAGTCGCAGGCTTAGTGGCATGTTAGAAAGTCTAGAGGTTAAACTTGGTAAGAGAAGCAGCACAAGAGAAGGTGCGGTCTGTATTATCTGCTCAATTTTCACATTTCTAGCAATTAATGTCTTCAGCACTAGAGCAGCCTCATTACTGTTCATTACATCCACTTGTTCTAACATCATCAGTCATTAGGCAAAGACAGAGGCCAAGCCAAGGTGGGCATGTCTGATAGTATCTGGTATGTTCACACTGCTTTTACAGCTTAGTACTTTCTACTATAAAGTAAAATACACTGCTTAAAAGCTCAATTACTATTTCTAGTCTTTCTACACAACCTTAATGCTTAAAAGGACTATTTTAAGAAAGAAGAAATGTTCATCCTACACAGTCTTACAAATATGAAGTTGTCAATAGACACAGAGTAATCACTGAAAACTATCCAAGAAAGTGCTTCTGTGGATGAACTTTTTGTAAGTTTAACATTTAAATAATATTTGTAAACAGATTACCATAAATCCGTAACAAAGTTACAGGTTTATTTAAAACTATAGTGGTATATTCTAACACTGGAAAAAAAAACGAAAATACGACTTTTAAAAAAAATCCAAAATGTCTAAAGTCAATTAAACTACAAAATACACAGGGAGATTCAATATAAGTTCTTATCGTTTAAAATGGTTCTAAATTTGCCCCAACCAATCAGAACTTATTTAACATTTGAAAACTTACATCTGATTAGTTGGGGCAAAATTAGCACCATTTTAAATGATAAGAACTTTTATTGAATAATCCTGATAGTTCACAACAATTGTTATGTAAATAGGTTTGTTTTTTGACCATTTTGTTGTACAAATTGACATATTTTTATATATATATATATATATATATATATATATATATATATATATATATCAGCATGGATTTAGGAGGAATAGATCTTGTCAAACTAACTTGCTTGGCTTTTATGAGGAAGTGAGTAGAAATTTAGACTCTGACATAGCAGTAGATGTAGTTTACTTGGATTTTGCTAAGGCTTTTGATTCGGTCCCCCATAGGCAACTAATGTATAAGCAAGGTCTGTTGGTCTGGGGAGTCACATTTGTACATGGATAGAACATTGGTTAATGAATAGGATGCAAAGAGTAGTTGTAAATGGGGCTTCATCATTATGGACCAAAGTGCTAAGTGGGGTGCCACAGGGTTCTGTGTTGGGGCCGCTTCTATTTATTAAAGGAAGCAAGCAGTGCCAGGCGGCAACAGCCAGAGCCAGCATGGTATTGTCTTGTATAAAGAGAGGTATGGATTCAAGGAAGGAAAATGTTATTCTCCCTCTTTACAAAGCATTGGTAAGGCCTCATTTGGAATATGCAGTGCAATATTCTGTACACAAAAAGGACATCTTGGAAATGGAAAGGGTTCAGAGAAGGGCAACTAAAATAATAAAGGGAATTAGGGAGCTTGAATATGAAGACAGATTGCTTGCGTGGGGATTACCGTGTATAAATACATTAACGGGTCTGGGACATTGCTCACCAATAGAACATGTCAGAGGACACGAGGACATCCCTTAAGACTTGAAGAAAAAAGGTTTAGGCTTCAAGTTCGGAAAGGGTTTTTCACTGTGAAGAAAAAAGGTTTAGGCTTCAAGTTCGGAAAGGGTTTTTCACTGTGAGAACAGTAAATCTATGGAACTGTCTTCCAGTGGACGTTGTTATGTCAGGTTCATTGGTCAGTTTATAAAAAGCTGGATGAGTTTCTACAAACAAGGAATGTTACAAGTTACTGGTATTGATACATAAAGTAGAGTTGGGAAAGAATGTTACAAGTTACTGGTATTGATACATAAAGTAGAGTTGGGAAAGGGTTTGTCACTGTGAGAACGGTAAAGCTATGGAACGGTCTTCCAGTGGATGTTGTGATGGCAGGTTCATTGGTCAGTTTAATAAAAAGCTGGATGAGTTTCTGCAAACAAGGAATGCTACAAGTTACTTCACTGTGAGAACGGTAAAGCTATGGAACTGTCTTCCAGTGGACGTTGTTATGGCAGGTTCATTGGTCAGTTTAATAAAAAGCTGGATGAGTTTCTGCAAACAAGGAATGTTACAAGTTACTGGTATTGATACATAAAGTAGAGTTGATCCAGGGAAATTTCCCATTGCCACTTGGAGTCAGGAAGGATTTTTTTTCCCCTTCATAAAATTGGTGGGGTTTTTTTTGCCTTCCTCTGGATCAACAGTTAGGCAGGAAATGAGGATATTGCTAGATGGGTTGGACTGGATGGATGTACAGTACTGTATGTCTGTACTCAACCTCAATACTACACTACACTATTTCTTTCTGTGTGGGGCCGCTTACTATTTTATTTAAAGGAAGCCAAGCAGGCCAGCGGCAACAGCCAGAGCAGCATGGTATTGCTTGATAAAGAAGAGGTATGGATCAAGGAAGGGGAAAAAATGTTATTCTCCCTCTTTACAAACGCTCTGGTAAGGCCCATTGGATATGCATGCAATATCGGTACCAAAAAGGACATCTGGAAATGGAAAGGTTCAGAGAAGGGAAACTAAAATAATAAGGAATTAGGGAGATTGCATTATGAAGACCAGATTGCTTTGCGTGGGGATACCGTTGTATAAAATACATTAACGGGTCGGGGACATTCGCTCACCCATTAGGAACATGTCAGAGGACACGCTGCATCCCTTAAGACTTGAAGACAAAAGGTTCGTTTCCAAGTTCGGAAGGGTTTTTCACTGTCGAGAACTAGTAAGATCTATGGAACTGTCTTCCAGTGGACGTTGTATGTAAGGTCTTGGTAGTTTATAAAAGCTGGAGAGTTCTCAAACAAGGAAGGTTACAAGTACTGGATTGATACATAAAGTCTAGAGTTGGGAAAGTGTTTTTCCTGTGAGAACAGTAAAAGCTATGGAACGTCTTCCCAGTGGATGTTGTGATGGCAGGTTCATTGGTCAGTTTAATAAAAACCTGATGAGTTTTGCAACAAGGATGGTAACAAGTACTGGTTATTGATACATAAACGTAGAGGGGAAAGGGTTATTCACTGTGCGAACAGTAAAGCTATGGAACGGGTCTTCAAGTGGACGTGTTATTGGCAGGTTCATGGTCAGTTTAATAAAAGAAACTGATGAGTTTCTGCAAACAGGAAAAAAGTTACAATATGGTATGATACATAAAGAGAGTGGGACAAGGGTTTGTCAACTGTGAGAACTGTAAAGCTTGGATACTGTCTTCCAGTGGACGTTGTTATGCAGGTATTGGTCAGTTTAATAAAAAAGCGGCATTGAGTTTCTACAAACAAGGAATGTTACAGATATGTATGATAACTAAAGTAGCGTGGGAAAGGGTTTGTCCCTGTGAGAACGGTTAAAGCTATGGAACGGGGTCTCTTCCAGTGGATGTTGTTGATGCAGGTTCAGTTGGGTCTGAGTTTAATAAAAAGTGGATGAGTTTCTTGCAAACAAGGACATGCTAAAAGTTACTGGTCTTGATACTAAAGTAGAGTTGGGAGAAGGGTTTATTCACTGTGAGAACAGAATCTAGGAACAGTCTTCCAGTGGACGTTGTTATGGCAGGCTTCATTGGTCAAGTTTAATAAAAGCTGGATGAGTTTTCTGCAAACAAGGAATGTTAAAGTACTGGGTATTGATACATTAAAGTAGAGTTAGGGAAAGGGTTTGTCACTGTGAGACGGTAAGTATGGAACGGTCTTCCAGTGGAGGGTCGTGGAATGGGAAGGTCATTTGAAGTCAGTAATAAAAAGCGGAATGTAGTTTCTAAAACACGATGTTACAGTTACGGTATGATACATAAAGTAGCGTTGGGAAGAGGGTTTTTCACTGTGAGAACAGGTTAAAGCTAAATGGAACGTCTTCAGTGGACGTTTGTTAGGCAGAGGTTCAGTTTGGTCAGTTAAATTCTTCTTTTTTTTTTCAGCCATTTCAGGGTATTCTCATTTCTCACAGTTCAGTGGTACTCTACCAGTCAGGTTCTTCTTTTCGTCTTTGTCTTCGTCTATCGTTTTTTCTTTCTCGTCAGTTTCAGTTCTCTTCATCCGTGTTTCTTATTCTTCCTCAGTTTAATTAAAATGCATGGATGGTTCTGCAACCAGGAATGTTACAAGTTACGGTATTGATACATAAAGTAGAGTTGATCCGGGAAAGTTCCCATTTGACACACTTGGGAGGCCAGGACAGGATTTTTTTTCCCTTCATAAAATTGGTGGGTTTTTTTTGCCTCCTCTGGATCAACCAGTTAGGCATGAAATGAGGATATGTAGATTGGTGGACTGGGAGGGATGTACAGTACTGTATGTCTGTACTCAACCTCAATACTACACTACACTATACTATACTATACTATCAGTTATTTCAGTTGATTATAACAATCACAGACATGAAACATAGCCCGATGGGTCTCGAAATAGAGGAAGTGAGAATGTATCCTGTGTCAGCTGTAACTAAACTGAAAGCGAACATGTATTGTACATGCAAACTACATACTGTACACACATATTGTTTATATGCATTGATTATCTTACAATACCGTGACTGTCCTGTACATTATATCCTTATAATTGGTGGTTATTCATTTAGATTAGATTGCAAGCTTTGTGGGTCAGGAAAAGGCTCAGATGAGAAGCCCAGGTGTGTAGGACTAGTAGAGACATAATCAGTAATGAAGGGGATGAGGGCAGCTTACCCAGGCATGAGGGCAGGTGGGATGTAGGTTGCATTGTTGTGTGTGATCAGGGTTCCTGCGCTCCTAGTAGCCATCTGTCCCTTCCAGGTCCTGTAATGTGATCTCCCAGGGAATCCAAGAGCCCAACTTCATATCAACTACAGGAAGTCTTTGTTTTCTATGGACGCAGCCTGCAAAGTCACAACAAACTGTCCTGTTACCAGGCAGCACCACTCCCCCACCTCTAACACAGTGTACAGTGTCAGTCCTTTACACTATGCCGTGCACTGACACATACCAATAAACATACAATGCAATTATTAATATTAAAGGACAACTACACTATTTTTAAGAATGAAAGGTAACTGGGGCAGGGAGGTAGGATTGATTATATACCTCCCAAGATGATTTTGTTGAGGAGCACCAGCATGTACAGTTTCATTTGCCAGGTTAGAGTCCTGGACTTTACTGTATTTAAGATAGTGCTGAAGCAATGGGGAAGCCTGGCAGAATCAGTTCTCTTCATGCTGGCAAAGTCTAATTTATTATATCTAGTAATTATTTCCTTATATATATATATATATATATATATACACACACCTGTGATAACATTGCCCTCTGCTACTGTGCAGCTGTCACACAATGATCTCTAATATCCTTATAATTTATAGCTAGGAAGCTGAGAATTGTCTGAGATTCCTCACAGCCCCATACTGTCTTTTCCATTATTTATTGATTGTTTTGCCACCCCTTTACTGTGGTATTATTATTTATTGTATATTGCGCCCTCCCCCGACTGTTGTTGTATTATTCTAATTATTGTATGCGCCCCCCCCTCCCCCCACTTTTGTTTTCTTTCTACTCTTATGTTGAATTATTATTTATTGTATGCGCCCCCCTTACGGTTGTATTATTATTATTGTATTGCGCCCCCCCCTCCTTACGTTTATTAGTATTTATTGGTATTGCTACCCCATTTACGGTTGTATATTATTATTGTATTGCTCCCCCCTTCGGTTTGTATTATTATTTATGTTATTGCGGCCCCTTACTGTTGTATTATTAGTTATTGTTATTGTGCCCCCTTACTGTTTGTTGTATTATATCTTTATGGTATTTGCGCCCCGTACTGTTGTATGATTATTTATTGTATTTTGTCACCCTTACTGTGTAATTATTCTTTATTGTATTGCGCCCCCCTTACTGGTTGTATTCTTATTTATTGGTATTGCGCCCCCTTACTGTTGGATTATTTATTATTGTTATTGCGCCCCCTTACTGATGGATTTATTATTTATTGGATTGGCCCCCCTCCTTACGGTTGTATTCTTATATTGTATTGGTCCCTTACTGTTGGATTATTATTTATTGTATTGCGCCCCTTTTACTGTTGTATTATTAGTTATTTGATTGCGCCCCTTACGTTGTAATTATATTATGTATTGGTCCCTTACTGTTGTGGTACTGTGTATTATTATATTTATTGCGCCCCCTTACTGTTTCTGATGATTAGTTATTGTATTGCGTCCCCTTTTATGTTGTATTATTATTTTTGTATTGCGCCCCCTGACTGTTTGTATTATTATTTATTTGTTATTGCGCCCCCCTTTACTGTTAGGATTATCTGTTCTGTGCCATAAAAGCGGCCCTAATAATCACATATACGCTTATAATTCATTTTCAATTTCTTTCTCCAAAGGTTAGATTATTTATCTCACTGTCTATAGGCCTGTGCACTAAGGAAACATCTAGTTTTAATTACCATAAAAAAAACAAACTACATTTGTTGGAACATAAAGACCTTACAAAAAATGCTAAAAAATAATTGCATAGCTGATTAAAACAAAGAAAGACTTCTATGGAGACCAGTAATTAAGAAATTCTTGCAGGAAGAGCTAATTATGGAGAGTTAAACTCTATATTACACACAATGGGCTGTGTAAGGGAAGTTAAAACTGTGGGTGTATGTAACGGTCCTGATGAATAATTTATAAGCAAGAAAAAAACAAGAGTACATGATAGAGTGGGATATTATGTTTCCCCAGTGGTGATAAATGGAATGTTTTGCATAATACTGATATGTTATAAAATAATGTATATACTCTATATCAGGCCTGGGCACAGGAAGGCCCGTGAGCTCCCTGGACTGGCCTCTTGACCTGTATACAAAAAAAAATCTTCGCTTTAATTAATTAATTAATGCAGCTGGAATAATTATTATTATCTTATTTAAAAAAATGATTTAATTGAAGTTCCTGGAAGGGATCTAAAATATTACACAAACTTTATTATCAAATGGCAACGCATGAGTAAAAATTAATCCAATGACCAGTACAATAATTAATCTCTTTATAAAATCAAGCTTCTGCAGTGTCTATAATGAGAATTAAAGGATAGTTCGAACTTCAAGTGAACAATTCCTTAATATAGTGATTGAAGTCTGGGAGGTTAAGGAGTTTGCCTTACCTCCTGATCTTCAATCAATAACGAGGGGGGCCGAGAACGAAGATACATGGAACTTACCTTTTAGCATCCACCACAGCTAAGCTGAAACCTTGACTGCTTCCTCTCCTGTCAGATATAGTTCCATCGGAAGTGTACGGAACCGTGTTATTGAGTGAAGATTGGGAGGTTTAAGGCATAGCTGCTTAACCTCCCGGGCTTACTTTTCTTAATCAATCTATTAAAGGAATAGTTACACTCTCAAAAGTGAGTATTTCTTTAAGTTGAACCTGATTTGTCTACCACCTCAAAGGACATTCCCAAGTTTATCATGCGCCCCTGTGTAATTTAAAATGCCACCCCTGCTCTTATTGTATGTGGACGGTCCAGCTTCAGGGGAAACGCCCTGGTATCCCAAGCTGTCAAAGTTGACTATAATAGAACACAGGTTGTACCAAGACCACAGAGGGAACACCCAAGATCTTAGAGGAATGGTGGGGAATTTTAGTTTAAACCAGAGCCAAAACAATGACTTCATTTTAATGGATGGGGGTTGTCCCAGCATGACAAGAAGAATCAAAGCTCTATAAGGAGTAAAACCCACTTTAGTGGGCGAGAAGATAAGGAAATATTCAAAAACAATGGGGCTAAAGAAGTTATACAACCCACGCATTCATTGGAATTTTTAAATATTTGTATACAAATACAGTACACTTGTTTTTTACTAATACTCTATACTGTCTATGATTCTGTTAATGTGTCCCCGTAGTAAAATATTTTAATTTATCTATCTCACAACTGAGGTGGGCACCATTTGGACAGAATGAAAGATACAAAAAGCAATTTTAAATAAAGTAAGAAACTTACTTAAACTCAAATACACTGCTCTGTTTAAAAAGGATCCGGCATTCATTGAAAAAAGATATTCAGACTGCAGCAGTTAAAATGGCAGAGTTACCAGGTCGCCTAATCTGAGCATGTAGGGAGCTTGAAGATGTATTTTGTGAAATGGGGCTGGTATGTTATGTATATGTTTATTTATATATAGCGCCAACTAGGGGACGTTAGCGCTGGTACACAAAGTAGACTACAACAAGTACTAAAAGGGGGACTGTAAATATAACTACATAAATAGAAAATAAGTAGAGCATCGCTAATAAATATACAAGTGCCTTTAAACATTGTAAACATTGAGAAACGGAGGTCCGCCCCTTAGAGCTTACCCAATCTAATTAGGTGCGGGAACATACGATACATAGGAAAGGTTGGAAAGTTGCTAAAGTAATAAACTGGTGCAGTGCGAACAGTCTATGCTGTGTCAGAGAGATGGAGAGAAGTTAGATGTAAACTTGATTATTGAGGTTTCTTGGACATGCCTTAACGAAATGAGGGAGGGGCTGGTGTGGATTGACAAGCACAACTTTAAGTATCCACTGGACCCCAGGGGGGATAGATCCAGCTTTTGGCTCCTTGACTGGGACAGCAATAGACGTTGGGTGTTGGGAAAGTATAAGTACCCATTATGTAAAAGGGACATCTGTGGGAAATAGGTTCAGAAAAGGGACAATGAAAATTAGGAGGGGTTATAAGACTACGTGGGACAGAGAGATCATTCGGCATGGACTGATGTACTCCCACTGATATGTTACCCATAAAATGTAGCCAAGGGGAGAAACAGCGAGCGGACAAAACCACTGGAATGAAACATCTTTCGACAGATAAGACAATCTGCCTGGTCAGAGCTTGCTGAACACTCCACTAGTGCCCATCATCAGTGATTTAAAGGCAAGTAAGCCACGAAATATAAAACGCTCAAATTCTAACCCCAGAAATAAACATAGTCATGAACATAAACATGGCGGATTTAAGGCCCCTGGGTTGGAGTACTAATGTCTGAAAATTTAAAAGCAGCAAATTACACATTCATGAAAACTAATTAAAGAAATGAGAACCGGCAGAGTTTTGAAAAATCGGTATAGAGTAATGTAATGTGTTCTATGGGCTCATAATGATGATTAATTATGGTAGGATTATGTTTTCCAAAGACATGGAACACGTTGGCTCATTATGGATTCGGTCTGCATCATGTAGGAAAAGCTCTGTTTCTATGGCTTGGGTTTCTTTATTCAGACCAATCAGAGCTTGTTCTATTATAGTAGGGACCTAACCTTTTCCACACCATTTAATTTATTTCCCATTGGCCGGCGGGTAAAAAAACAATAAATATATTATAATTGGACAATATATCTAAATGGGGCCGTCTATCCAATAAGAGGCCATTGATCTGCAGTCAAACTGGAAAGGAATTCACCTATAAAAACAGAAATTCTTAACGCCTGGAACATGCGATCAAAACAGTGTTGGGTCTTAAAGGACAAATAAAATAAAAAAATATCAATGAAAGCACCGCAATCCCCCCCAACCCCACCAACTCCCCCACTATGGTTAATGGTTATGAATGAAAGTACAGTAAATATAGTCCCATGAAAGCTACTGGATAAGGTAAGTGAGGTGCCTTAATATAGAAAGGGTTTGCAAGAGAAGTGAACAGGCATGCAAAGCAGCACCTGGTATATAGGTCAGAGCTAGATACAGCTGTACAGGGTGATGGAGCCAAGAAATTATATAAATAATTAATATATATCCTCCGTACTGGGAAACCCCCTACTCTCCGTCAGAGTTTCCTTTAGAACCTTAAGAGGCCGTCTGGAAGGTTCTAGAACAAAGCGGATCTTCCCGCACGGTCTGGTTGCTCAGTAATGTCTGTATAGTCGTGCGGTTTTGTCCCCAAGACCACCAGGGTCTGTTTAACACTGGATAATAAGAAACAATACAGAACAGTCCTTCTTTAGTGTTTCGTGATGTAATGGGGAGGTAATCTCTGTTGTTAAAGGACATGTGCACCCTTAAGCAAAAAAAAAAATGGTCACTTGTTTAGTACCTACCCCCAATTCCATCCAATTAATTCAGAACAGATTAATGCACTTACAACCCGATATTTAAGGGGAACTAAAGTCTCAGAACAACATTGTCCCAATAGAAAGAGCACCATTCGCAAAAAGATACAAAACGCCGTGTCTCACCGCTTCCTTGCGCCATGCATGCTGGGTGATGTATGAAAAATAAACCTTTGGGGTACTAGGATCAGAATCCCATAATTACCTTATCTAAGCACACCAAGCTAAAGGCTCGACACACGTCGATCTTGGCACCCGACCTTACGACCCCCCTACCCACCAAAAACCCCACCAAAACACAAAGGCCATTTTGGGTCGATTAATTGCTCGTGTGGCATGCGTTTGGTCAGGGGTCATCATAGCATCCGCCATGGCGAGAATCAAACAACCAAACCCGTAGTGTGCTTAGTGGTCGGTGAAAGAACGCACGTGTGTGTGTACAAGCCTAAGTATAGCAGTACACTTACAGTAAGCAACGCCTTGTTCCTGGAAGGAACCCAACTGGTTGCGTTTACAGCTCAGAGATATCCCTCTTCTACTTCTATGACCCAAGGGTACTAGGTGGGGGAATATCAGTACATGTAGTCATCTTTATCTTTGCTTAGACACATAATAGACACAAACTAGGGAATTGAACGGTGTGTCCCAATGGTTGTTTGTTTCCAAAGCGGCACTTAAGCAGCACGCCACCACTGCAGATACAGGCTGCATGTACATTCAATACATATATTACATATAAACATATGAAAACAAACAAACAAAAAAAGGCAATAAAACCAAGGCGATGATTATGTTGTATGTTTCAAAAGAAGCTAGAGGGATTAGAAACTTGTGACTTCTTTGTTTGTGTTCTCAAAAAACTTGCAGGCACATCACCAAGTGCGCCACCAGCAAACCCCACATGAACACAGTACCATCAAGGAAACTTTCGGGGGAGATGGAGATAGATTCAATATCGGGGTCTCCCGTTACTTAATTAGCCGATCTCGGTTTACAATAACTGATGTCAAACGAGAATTAGTCAGGTATTATTGCATCGCGGGACGGCTAAGGTAAGAGCGGGACCTTTAATGCTCCAGGAAGCCGTAGCGTTCAGTTTCACGCACAACGTAGCGCAAAACTTTAACATAGGGTGTTTGGATCGTTTATGCACAACATTCGGAAAAATGGCGCTTGTGCTCGAAAATCCTCCAAACCCACGTTAACCAATTTTTTAGGGGTTTATCTTTTACTAGAACAGATTAGGAAACTCTGTGCAGAAAGAGAAGACGTGAATACGGGGTCAAAAGCGTCATGGACTTCTTTGATGACTACATGGGCTATGAGTTGTATATTTGTTACAGCATCATTACTACCTGTTATAAATGAACTTATAGAGAAGAAAGTACCAATGTATAGAAGTTCTGGGGAGAAAAAACGTCCAATTAGGGTTGTAAAATTTTTAAGTTTTAGTTCTCCTTTAAGAATAATTAATTTCCTCCATTCTGTCAGAGTAAACTGGTCTCCCCATGCAGTTCAATACAGATATGACTACTGAATCACAACCAATGATTGACTGACTGTTTCCCATGCTACCTCCAGCACATGCTCAAAGTTATAAAAAGCTCATTGGCAGAAGAGGGAGGAGGTTAGAAACAGGGGAAATAGGTTTCATTAAGTATGTGGTTAGAAATTGACATGTTTAAAAAAGTGACAAAAATAGCAGTTGGAGGTAAGGGGCAAATAAATGTCTGTTTTATTGGCTTTAGGATTGAAACCTCCCCTTTGAAGTAATAGTCCTCTTCATAAAATGACATGTAACAAAAAACATGGTGATACCAGACCGAATCCTAACACCATCAGATACAACTGGTTTTATGTCAGGATGTTTAAACCCCAAGGAAAGGCTGTGGGTGGCCATGAGAATCCTTGGTGTACAGTATTTGGATTTCATTGGAACACAAGGAAAACCCACACCCAGGGTCGTGGAGCGGATACAGTAAAGGGGATGGCTAGAGGACAATCTACTAAGCATCATTAAGCTTCTAACATGTCATTCCCCTGTTATCCCATCTCGTTAACAAGGGAATAAATGTTTTCATGTGTGGGATGGGAATTCCCCATTGCCACCAGAAACATCCATTTATTGATAGGAACCAGAGAGTGCAAACTAATCATCAGGATGATTCTTTTTACGGATACTGCCGTGAGGGAAAATAATCAATTTGATTGGTTGTTCCAGATTAGTGCCACCTCCTATTAATTAGCGTAATTGGCTATGGGTAGCAGTCAGTACGTCTGGGGGCCCCTGAATGTTGCCAAGGTTGCGGTAGAGTTTCAGCGGAAAAAGACACATTCTCGGTTTGTTTAACAACAAATTCAATGAACCATTGAAAAACATTTTCGAAAACTGGACCCATTAAATGGTCACTAGGGGGCAGTATTGATCAGATGATCAGTAATGGGTGTTTACAGCTGTACGTTTAACGTCAGTGGTAGGTAAGATATTGTTAAAGGTTAAAGGGTTATTTCCACTCGTATTTTAGATTTTGGCCAATCCAGTTAATTGAAGAAAGGGAGGTAAAGGAGCTGTGCCTTACCTCCGTTCTTCAATAGAAAACAAACAGGAGCCAGGAGAGAAGTTACGTAACTTACCCGCTCGGATCGCTCCCCCGGCGCGTAGTCTGACAGGTCCCGATGGACCTTGTCTTCTATGCGCATAGATCGGCATGCGCATAGAAGACAGGTCCGTTGGGACCTGTCAGACTACGCCGCCGGGTGAGACGAGCGGGTAAGTTTCTTACCTTCCCTCTGGCTCATGTTTGTTCTTTGAAGAAACGGAAGGTAAGGCACAGCTCCTTTACCTACCGTTCTTCAATAGAATGGTTACCAAATCTTATAAAACGAGTGGAAGATACCCTTTAATAAGGGAACATGTTCAAGGATGACATATCAATAGTAACCACATGGATTTAAGGAATAGATTCTTGATCAACCTAACTGCTTGGAATTTTTGAGAAGTGAGTAGAAATTTAGACTTTCGGCATACAGTCAGATGAGGTACTGGGATTTTGCTAAGGCTTTTGATTCGGGTCCCCCATAGGCCAACTAATGTATAAGAAGAGGTTGTTGGTATGGGGAAGTACATTTGTACATGGATAGGAAACATGGGTAATGGAATAGGATGCCAAAGCGTAGTGTAAAAGGGGCTTCATCATTATTGACAAAGTGCAGTGGGTTGCCACAGGTTCTGTGTGGGGCCGCTTCTCTTATTAAAGGAAGCAAGCAGGCAAGGCGGGGCAACAGCCAGAGCCAGCAGGGATTTCTTGTAGAAGAGAGGTCGGATTCAAGGAAGGAAAAATGTTATTCTCCCTCTTTACAAAAGCATTGGTATATAGGGCCTCCATTTGGAATAGGGCAGTGCAATATCTGTACACAAAAACGGGACCATCTTGGAAAATGAAAGGGTCAGAGAAGGCAATAAAATATACAAGGGAATTAGGGAGTTGAATATGAAGACAGATTGATTGACGTGGGGATGATTACGTTGTATAAATACATTAACGGGTCTGGCATGCCCGAACAGTCAGGACCCTGGACATCTAAACTAAGAAAAAGTTAGCTTCGTGGAAGGGTTTTTAGGGGAACAAAATTAAACTTTCCATGGAGTTGTTGCATCAATTCTCTAAAAAGCCTGTGAGTTAGAAAAAGGATGTTAAAGAGCTGTCAATGTACAAAGGAGAAGGGAGTGTTTTGCACTGTGGAGAAACAGTAAATCTATGGAAACTGTCGTTTCCAGTGGTGTTGTATGTCAGGTCATGGTCAGTTTAATATAAAAAGCGGTGATGAGTTTTGCTCAAACACGGAATGTTACAAGTGTACTGGTATTGATACATAAGTATGAGTTGGTGAAAGGGTGTTATTCATGTGATGACAGTAATAGCTATGGACGTGTCCTTCCAGTGGACTTGGTATGGCAGGTTATTGGTCAGTTTAAAAAAAAACTGGAGAGTTATCGCAAACAAGGAATGTCAAAGTTATGTAGTGATAACATAAAGTAGAGTGGGAAGGGTTGCACTGTGGAAACTGTAAAAGCATGCGAATGTCTTCCATGGAGTTTGTTATGGCCAGGTTATTTGTCAGTTAATAATAAAAGCTGGATGAGTGAGTTTCTACAACAAGGGAATGTTACAAGACTTTTGGTATGTGATACCATAAAGTAGAGTTGGGAGAAAGGGTTTGCACTGTGAGAACGGTAAAGCTATGGAAAGGTCTCCAGTGGTGTTGTGATGGCAGGTTCATTGGTAAGTTTAATAAAAAGCTGTGGATGAGTTTCTGGCAAACAAGGAATGCTACAGTTATTGGTATGATACATAAAGTAGAGTTGGGAAAGGGTTTATTCACTGTGAGAACAGTAAAGCTATGGACACAGTTTCCATGTGGACGTTTGTTATGGCACGGTTCATTGGTCAGTTAATATAAACAGACTGGATTTGGTTTTCTGAAAACAAGGAATGTTACCAAGTTTACTGGTTATTGACTACATAAAGTAGAGTGGCAAAGGGTTTGTCACTGTGAGAACGGTAAAGCTTATGAAGGTCTTACAGTGTGGATGTTGTGATGGGCAGGTTCATGGTCAGTTAATAAAAAGCGGGATTGAGTTTCTACCAAACAAGGAATGTTACAAGTTAACTGGTATTGATCATAAAGTAGAGTGGGAAAGGGTTTTCACGGTGAGAACCGGTAAAGCTATGGAACTGTCTTCAGTGGCACGTGGTTTATGGCAGTTCATTGGTCGTTAATAAAAGCTGGACTGAGCTTTCTGCAAACAAGAAGTTTACAAGGTTATGGTATTGATACATAAAGTAGAGTTGATGCCAGGGAAATTTCCCATTGCCACTTGGATGCAGGAAGGATTTTTTTTCCACCCTTCATAAAAGTTGGTGGGTTTTTGTTTGCCTTCACTATGGATTCAAAGTTAGGACGGGAAAGAGTGATATTGCTAGATGGGTTGGACTGGATGGACGTACAGTACCTGTAGGTCTGTACTCAACCTTCCAATATACTACACTACACGATACCTATACTATACTATCGTTATTTCAGTTGATTATAACAAATCACAGACATGAAACATAGCCCGAAGGGTGTTCGAAATAGAGAAGTGAGAGAATGTTTCCTGTGTCAGCTGTAAACAAAACTGAACGCGAACATGTATGTACATGCAAATACATACTGTTACACACATGTATTGTTTATATGCATTGATTATCTACAATACGTGACTGTTCCTGTACATTATATCCTTATAATTGGTGGGTTATTCATTTAGATCGATTGCAACTTTTGTGGGTCAGGACAAAGGGCCAGATTTGAGAAAGCAGCCCAGGTTGTGTAGGGACTAAGGAGACATAATCAGTAAGGAAGGGGATTTGAGGGCAGCTTACCCAGGCATGAGGGCAGGGGGGCGTAGGTTGCATTGTATGTGTGTGGATCAGGTGTTCTATGGCTCCTAGTAGACATCTGTCCCTTTCCAGGTCCTGTAATGGATCTCCAGGGGAATCCAAGAGCCCCCAACTTAATAATAACACAGGAAAGTTTTGTTTCTATGGACCGCAGCCTTGCAAAAGTCACAAACAAACATGTCCTGTTACCAGGGCAGCACCACTTCCCCCACTCTAACACAGTGTACAGTGTCCAGTCCATTTACACTATGCCGTGCATGACGACAATACCTAAAAATACACATGCAATTATTAATATTTAAAAGGACAAACTACACTTTATTTTATTAGATGAAAGGTAACTGGGGGCAGGGAGGTAGGATTGATTATATACCTCCACAAGATATTTTGTTGAGGAGAGCACAGCATGTACAGTTTTCATTTGCCAGGGTGAGTCCTGGACTTACTGTATTTTAGATAGTGCTGAAGCAATGGGAAGGAAGGCCTGGCAGAATCAGTTCCTCTTCATGCTGGCAAAAGTCTTAATTTATTAATCTAGCTACCTATATATATATATATAGTTTATTAATATATATATATATATAATATTACAACACACGTGTGATAACATTGCCCTCTGCTACTGTGCAGCTGTCACACAATGATCTCTAATATCCTTATAATTTATAGCTAGGAAGCTGAGAATTGTCTGAGATTCCTCACAGCATTTCCTGTGCTGAGTAATGAATCATGTAAAGGGGCTCAGTTTGCTACACCATTCGTACAAGAATATGGCCATAGGATAAACACAGGATGATAGAGACAGCCAGATAGATAGATGATAGACAGACAGACAGACAGATAGCTAGATGACAGACAGACAACACAGACAGACAGACAGATGATAGATAGATAGATAGATAGATAGATAGATGATTGATAGATAGATAGATAGATAGATAGATAGATAGATAGATGATAGATAGATATAAAGATAGATAGATAGATAGATAGACAGATATATGATAGACAGATAGATAGATAGATAGATAGATGATAGATAGATAGATAGATAGATAGATAGATGATAGATAGATAGATAGATAGATAGATAGATAGATAGATAGACAGATAGATAGATGATAGATAGATAGATAGACAGACAGACAGATAGATAGATAGATAGATAGACAGACAGACAGATAGATAGATAGATAGACAGATAGATAGATAGATAGATAGATAGATAGATAGATAGATAGACAGACAGACAGACAGGCAGATAGATAGATAGATAGATAGATAGATAGATAGACAGAGTTAAATAGATAGATAGATAGGTGATAGATAGATAGATAGATATACAGTTAAATAGATGATAGATAGATAGATAGATAGATAGATAATAGATAGATAGAAGATAGATAGATAGATAGATAGATAGATAGATGGATAAATAGATAGATAGATAGATAGATAGATACTGTCGATGATAGATAGATAGATAGATAATAGATAGATAAATAATAGACAGATAGATAGATAGATAGATAGATAGATAGATAGATAGATACTGTCGATGATAGATAGATAGATAATAGATAGATAGATGATAGATAGATAGATAGATATATAGATAAATAGATAATAGATAGATAGATGATAGACAGATAGATAGATAGATAGATAGATAGATGGATACTGTCGATGATAGATAGATAGATAATAGATAGATAGATGATAGACAGTTAGATAGATAGATAGATAGATAGATAGATAGATAGATAGATAGATAGATAGATAGATAACAGATAGATGATAGACAGATTGATAGATAGATAGATAGATAGATAATAGATAGATAGTTAGATGGATGGACAGACGGGCAGACAGACAGACATACAGATAGATAGATAGATGATAGATAGATACTGTCGATGATAGATAGATAATAGATAGATAGATGATAGACAGTTAGATAGACAGATAGATAGATAATAGATAGATGATAGACAGACAGATAGATAGATAGATAGATAGATAGATAGATAGATAGATAGATAGATAGATAATATATAGATAGATAGTTAGATGGATGGATGGACGGACAGACAGACAGACAGACAGACAGACAGACAGACAGACAGATAGATAGATAGATAGATAGATAGATAGATAGATAGACAGATAGATAGATTAACTGATCTTTTCCAATGTAATCTGGCCAGTTATTACTGGGAGACTTTCTGTTCCTTTTATAAGAGGTAGTGAGGGGATAGCGGGGGAGGCAGTGAGTGTGTTTACATTTGGATTGGTGCTGATGGGGGCTGACAGGTGATTGACAGGTGCAAAATGCAGTGTTGTGATGGTTCCATTACACATCAATGCGCCGTTTAAACAGCCATAGAATAGAGGGTTTGTTCCACCTGTCAGGGTAATTAAACAGGATGAACAAAATCGCTGTGACAGCAACCTGTCAAGGGAACATGTCAAAAAACTTGTCACGTTCTCAACGCATATAGGATTCTTCTTTGCAAAGAATTTAATAAAAGAGCATTGGAGGGTGCTGGGAGTTGTAGTTTATAGTTTAACTGCAGTCTTAAAGGGGCGTTAACTTGCAAATAGCATTGCTGAGATGACATACAGGCACAGTATTAGGGAGGGGATAAAACCCAATAAGATTGAACTTTGTCTATTGGTTTGACCTGTAATCATTAATGTAAAGCAGCTGCATGTTTATAGAGATATTTATATCTTAGGGTGTCATTTTGTTGGCCTATCAGGGCACAGACCTGAAGCTGGATAATGTCTGTTTAATAACAGACAGTGGCTTGTTTCCAAACCAGTGGTGAGACTGAAAATAGGATAAATGGAGAAATCCATCATGTTAGTGTTAAACACCATATACACTATATACCTCCCAGTTATGACAATGTCCATTCATACACTGTATTACCAATACTATTATATAAACACCATATACACTATATACCTCCCAGTTATGACAATGTCCATTCATACACAGTATTACCAATACTATTATATAAACACGATATACACTATATACCTCCCAGTTATGACAATGTCCATTCATACACTGTATTACCAATACTATTATATAAACACCATATACACTATATACCTTCCGGGGGCGACAATGTCCATTCATACACAGTATTCCCAATACTATTCAGAGTCACATAGAAGTCACAACATTCCACCTTCATTATAAGGATATTAACAGTAAAGTAATTGTGGGAAGATGTCAGGTCATTAAATGACAATAAATAAAACTAATTAACTGTCAAGGGGTAAAAATAACCCTCTACCGTGACCCAGTCTAAGTAGTTAGGAGAACAAACACTATATAATAATTACAGAATTAAAGGGGAAGCTAAATCCTATTACAGAACCAAATAAGGCATCACTTACATTCCAATTAAATTCCAAATATACACCTGTGCGTGGTTAGTAAAATATTCCCATTCATCATTCAAACTATTAGTCTCCACCTCCTATTGCATTTCTTAAGTGGCTCTATTTGTCCTTTCCTACATTTAATATTGTACTATTTATATTTGGGAAATAACATTGTGACTGGGCAGGAAACAGTGTACATTAACCCTTTATATAAATATATATTCCATGCTTTGAATTGTAACTTTGCCTTAGTCTGCTGCTAACCTTTAGTACTATAGACAATATATACCGTATCGTGGTTGTTTAGCCAGAGGGAAACATTAAAGAGAATCCTTAACAATCTCCATTTGTACTTTCTGCTCTGTTGCCAGGCCGGATATTCCAAGTTCTGATTGAAAGTGATTACCGTGACGGCTAAAGCCTCTACCGTGTAGAACAAAAGATACGGGGGAGAGAAGTAAAGGAGGAAGAGAATGCAATGTCTGAAATCACAGGAGGTGAGATATAGATAGATAGATATCCGAATGATCTGGGCATCGTAGGCCCAAAGGTGGGTTGGCACAGAGTGCAAATGGGACTTTTGTTATGAATATAACAAATATTTACTATAATTTAACATTAAAGGGCAACAATAAAATTTAATTTTCCACATCATAATCTATAATTAAATATGAGCAAGTAGCACTTATTCTGAGGTGTGTGTGTAGCTGCATGTTTTCAATCCAGCACTTGTTTTGCTCAGGCTCAGTATCCCACCTACCTCTTTAAACCACTTCACCTACCATCTGACCAGACATTTTTATGAGTGCAAGCATGCTCAGTAATCACTATGAGGCAGCACTGGGGGAGGGAATTTCTTACATACCAATTGTCAAAATTCTGTCACCATTCCAGCTACAGCAAAATGGCACACAGCAGAATAGTTCATGACAATTATTTGGCATTTGATTGACAGATGAAATGTATAATTGTTCAGATTGGATATCTTAAGTTGTTTAAACACCATCCAATATTTTGGGGCCATTGACCAATACACTGAAATATTGTATGGTTTCTTTTCAAACTGCCGTGACTAAGCATTAGGGACATTCACTTTTTACCTTGCTGTCTTCCTTTTAAAAGCAAAAAAGACTTTTCCCTACACGTATCTCCTGAACTATACAGGCAGGTGGCCTTGTGTTAATCAACTTTCTCATTGGAAATGACATTGTTTTTAGGGAAAGATGTTCTATAAACTAATAACTGGTAACCTGCTATACAGAGTAAAATGAAACAGGACTCTACTCTGAATGCTGAAGAATGTTGAGTGTTGCAGTTCTTTTATATACAATGACGGGCTGAAAGTTGACTTTTCCATATCCAGAGGCGCAGGGGGCAGCAGCTTTAGTCCCAGTTCAATGGCCTTAAATTATATACAGTTCACCATTATGGACATGAAAGGAGTCATTAGGAGCTGATTGTTATAAAAAATGAACCTAAAAGTTAAGGAGTGCCAGCAAAGAAGCCAGGGACGTGTGGATTCCCTTTCAGCTGGTTTTATCTTTGCTAATTGGCTTTTGTTGGAGAAAATGTGTCAATTATAAGAAGATAAGTTGTTTTCCTTCAAGGGAACTACAAACAGTTTTATTTAAATAGGTCTGCATGAGGATTAACATGTAATGACCCTCTGTATAACTGTACCATGTAGATAGGGGTGATGGACATCTGTATAAACTGTACCATGTAGATAGGGGTGATGAGGACCTCGTATAACCTGTACCATGAGATAGGGGTTGATGTAACTCTGTATAACCTGTACCAGGTAGATTGGAGTGATGAATGGACCTCTGTTATAACCTATTCCATTTAGATAGGGGATGATGGACCGTGTTGGATAACCTTACATTAGATTGGGGTGATGGACCTTCTGTATAACCGTTACCATGTAGATAGGGGGTGATGGAACTCTTGTTATAACCGTACCATGTAGATTGGGGTGTGGACCTTGTATAACCTGTACAGTGAGATTAGGGGTTGAGGAATCTGTATAACCTGTACCATGTAGGTTGGGTGATGGACTCTGTATAACCTGGACCATGTAGATAGGGGGTGATGGACCTCTGTATAACCTGTACCATGTAGATAGGGGTGATGGAACTCTGTATAACCTGTACCATGTAGATAGGGGTGATGGACCTCGTATACTGTACCATGAGTGGGTGGTAAGGAACTCTGTATAACCTGTACCATGTGATAGGGGTGATGGCTGCCCTGTATAACCTGTACCATGTAGATGGGGTTGTGGAACTCTGTATAAACCTGTAACCATGTAGATAGGGGTGATGGACCTCTGTATAACCTGTACCATGTAGTTTGGGGTGATGGAACTCTGTATAACCTGTACCATGTAGATAGGGGTGATTGACCTCTGTATAACCTGTACCATGTAGATAGGGGTTATGGAACCTCTGTATAACCTGTAACCATGTAGATAGGGTGATGGACCTCTGTATAACCTGTACCATGTAGATAGGGGTGATGGAACTTGTATACCCTGTACCATGGTAGATAGGGGGGATGGAACCTTGTATACATGTACCATGTAGACAGGGTCATGGACCTCTGTATAACCTGTAGCACATGTAGATAGGGGTGGTGGAACCTCTTAATAACCTGTACCATGTAGATGGGATAGTGATTGGACAACTCTGTATAAACGTGTATGTAGATAGGGTGATAGACCTCTGTAAACCTGTACCATGTAGATAGCGGTGATGGAACTCTGTATAACCGTGACATGAAGATAGGGGTGATGGACCTCTGTATAACCTGTACTCAGTAGATTAGGATGATGGACCTCTGTATAACCTGTACACATGTAGATAGGGGTGATGATGGACCTCTGACTGATATAACCTGGCTGTACAGGAGATACAGGTGATGGAATGGACTCTATAACTGTACCATGTAGATAGGGATGGAAGGACCTCTGATAAACCTGTACCATGTAGATAGGGGTGGGGGACCTCTGTATAACCTGTACCAATGTAGATTGGGATGATGGACCTCTGTTAAACCTGTGCTATGTAGATAGGGGGTGATGGACTCCTGTAGGAAACCTGACCATGTAGATTAGGAGGTGATGGACACTCTGTAAACCTGTGCCAGGTGTAGATTGGGATGATGGACCTCTGTATAACCTGTGCTATGTAGATAGGGGTGATGGACCTCTGTATAAACCTGTACCATGTAGATAGGGGGTGATGGAAACTCTGGTAACCTGTACCTAGTAGATAGGAGGTGATGGACTCTGTATAACCTGTACCATGTAGATAGGGTCATGGGACTGTATAACCTGTACCATGTAGATAGGGGTGGTGGACCTCTGTATAACCTGTACCATGTTGATGGGATGATGGATCTTGATATACATGTGCCATGTAGATAGGGAGTGAGGGACCTCGTGAACTTGTACCTGTCGAGAGAGGGATTGAGGACCTTGTTATTATATCCTGGTACCATTGTAGATAGGGTGATGGACCTCTGTAAACCTGTACCTGAGGATACGGGTGTGAGGAACTCTGTTAAACATGTACTATGTACGATAGGGATATGGACCTTCTGTATACCGTACCATGTAGGATAGTGTGTGATGGAACTCTGTAAGAACCTGTTACCATGTAGATAGGGATTGATGGACCTCTGTATAACCGTACCATGTAGATAGGGGGGTGATGGAACTCTGTATAACCTGTGCCAGTAGATAGGGGTGATGGACCTACTGTATAACATGTACCATGTAGAGATAGGGGTGATGGACCTTCTGATGATAACCGTACCCGTAAGGTGATGGGGGGTGATGGAACTCTGTAACCTGGTACTATGTACGATGGGGGTGATGGCACTTTTGTACGACTGTGTAACATGTAACTATGGGGTTGATGGAATCCTGGATAAACCTGTACCATGTAGATTAGGGATGATTGGAACTCTGTGTAGAACCTACCAGTAGATGGGGAGCTTGATGGGACTCTGTATACCCATGAGACATGTAGAAGGGTGGGTGATGGACCTCTGGTATAAACCGTACCATGTAGTTTGGGGGGTGAGGGAAATCCATCTGTATAACACTGTACCATGTAGATTTGGGTTGCATGGACCTCTGTAGAACCGTGTACAGTGTAGAGGGGGGTGGGGGTGTGGGTGGTGATGGACTTCTGTATAACTGTACCATGTAGATGGGTGGTGGTGAGTGGACCCTTGTATAACCGGTACCATGTAGTTTGGGGTGATGGAACCCTGTATAACATGTACTAGTGTAGATAGGGGTGATGGACCTCTGTATAACCGTTTACCAATGTAGATAGGGGTGATGAGAAATCTGTATAACTGTACCAGTGAGAAGGGTGATGGAAACTTGGTATAACTTGTACCATGTAAGGGTGATTGTGAGGTTGATGGAATCTGGTAGTAACCTGTTACCATGTAGCATTAGGGATGCAGGAACTTGTATAACCGTACCCATTGTAGATAGGGCTGGTGATGGACCTCTGTATAACCTGTACAATGTGAATAGGGGTGATGGTACGGTTATAACCGTACCATGTAGGTTGGGGTGGTTGAGGACCTTCTGATATACCTGTAACCGTAGGGTGATGACCTCTGTCAACTATGTATTGGGGTCGATGGACCTCTGATAAACCTGTTCACCATTGAGTTGGGTGAGGTGATGGAACTCTGTATAACATGTACCATGTAGATTTGGGGGGTGATGGGTGATGACTTCTGGATAACCGTACAGTAGATTGGGGTGATGGACTCTGTAATAACCTGACCATTGAGTTGTGGGGGGGGGGTGATGTTGGGGATGGATCCTCTGTAAACTGTACCTGTAGATTGGGGTTGAGTTGACCGTCTGTAAAGCCTGTACCAGTAGATTTGGGTGATGGAACTCTGTATAACTTGTACCATGTAGTTGGGGTTGATGGACCTCTGTATAACCTGTACCATTAGTTTGGGGTGATGTGGACCTCTGTATAACCGTGACAGTAGTTGGGGGTGATGGACCTCTGTATAACCTGTACATGTAGTTGGGGTGATGGATGGACCTCGCGTATAACCTGCTACATGTTAGATGGGGGTGATGGAACCTGTATAACCTGTACCCATGTAGATTGGGGGGTGATGGACTCTGTATAAAACCTGTGGTACCATGTAGATGGGGTGATGGGATCTGGTATAAACCTGTACATGTAGGCTTGGAGGAGGTTGATAACTGACATGATAGTTGTGTCATGTATAACCTGTACCATGTAGATTGTTGGTGTGGGGAGGGATCTGATAAGTACACTGTACCCATGTAGTTTGGGGTGGTGATGGACATCTGTATAACTTGTACCATGAGATATGGGGTGTGGAACCTGATAACCTTGTACCATGTAGTGTGGGGTGATGGTGAGACTCTGATAACTGTCCAGTAGGGTTGAGAAACCTGGTTAACCTGTATTAATTGGGGCTGATTGGACCTCTGTGTTATTGAACCTGTACATGTAGATGGGGTGATACGGTGTGATGACCTCTGTATAACCTGTACTGTTGGTTGGGGGGGTGGGGTGAGTGGACTCCCTCTGTATACTGTACCATAGATTGGGGTGATGGACCCCCTATATATAACCTGTACCTATGTTAGTGGGGATTTGGGGTGATGGAATCTGCTTGATAAACCTGTACTATGAGATTGGGGTGGGGTGTGATGGAACTCTGTATACCTTGTACCATGTAGTTTGGGGGGATGAATTCTGTATAACCTGTTACCATGTAGATTGCGTGGTTTGTGATGGAACTCTGTAAACTGTATCCATGTAGTTTGGTGGGTGTTGGGTGATGGACCTCTTGTATAACACATGTACCATGTAGATTGTGGTTGATGGAACTCTGTATAACCTGACCATGTAGTTTGGGGGGGGGTGATGGACTGGCTCCATAGTTTCTGTTAATTGTTGCTGGAATCCGGGTGTGTTTATAAGTAACAAGCCTATGGAATGGGGTCTGCTTCTGTACCTAATTGATAGATTATAGTATTGTATAGAACCTTAGCACTTTTGGCCCTAAATAAACAGACCGTGTCTGGGAGGAAGAAAGGTGGAGAGTTCCCCACTTCTGCTGATAGCTGAGCTCAGAACAATTCTGTTTTGCTTTCTAATGGATCCTTATAGCGAGTTCAGGGTCTGTTATCAAGACATGCTAGGGATTCACTCGGTTTTATACGTTCAACACAGGGAATGTGGCTACCAAAAATTCTGAAGCATTGAGGCCAATGAAACTTTCATGCTCAACAGTCACTGCGTGTGATGGCCGCTGTGCGCCATTTCACAGAAGACAATTGTCTCTCCCCCTAGAATGAATATTAGGGAATACTTGAACACTTACTTTAGCATTGAGGCATGCCTATTGATTAACCAAGCATGTGTCAAAGGATAACCACATGTGTTTATTCTCGCTGAAAATAATGGGATTAAAACCCTGGGATTACAGTCCGTCAACGTTCCGATTAGATGGGGCCTAGTCTAATGCTGTTATGTTAGGGCTTTTTCTAGCTCACTATGCATAGTTATAACACGTAAGCGTCAAGTGTAAGAAACGACGACATATGGATACAATTAGGGACTTCACAAAGAGAGTGTTAGGACGATGGCTCATACATGCTCACTAATCCATGAACCTACGACGATCATGTGTGGAGGTTGTCACGATATTGGTTACAATTTTTTACTATCGGACCCGATATGTGACATGGGATTGTTTTTTCGTATGGCTACTTCTATTATTGAATTAACTTACACAGGGGGTTCCTATGGTGGCGCAGTAGGATAAATAAATCAAACACATTATTCAATTATTTTTAGTACCTATAGCAAGCCATCCCTGTTTCCCCTTTAATATCCAGTTACGGACCTACTATAATCGGCAACTGAAATTTCTCATCAAGTACCCGGAGTTCCTAGATAAATCCTCAACCAACGACAAACAAGAAAATGAAAAGAAATTCCAGATTTTATTTTATACAATGGAAATAAATAAATAACTCAAAGGCACATTCTCTCGTGGACGAGAGAGCATGATCTGGATTAAGTGGTGCTATTAAAGTGGTTGTAAATCGCAGGGTATCTATTGATTCCTTCGTGATGCTACCTCTCCAGATCATAGGTTTATCTTCCATTATTTACAGTCCTCAACACCCTTACCAGTCAGCTAATTCTGTGAAATCCACCTTGGATAGTTTCATTTACAAGGTTTATTTATAGATATGTGATATGTGACAAAATAGCTAAAGTCATCCCCACCAGGTTGGTAATTGGCCAATTGTAGAGTAGAAAATGGTTCAAAAAATCGCCACCATGTCTCCAACCGAAGATACCATGATCCTTGGTTCACTGGCGATTGATCATGGATCAAAGGAGATTTGATTATAGATCATTTTTGCTTGATGGTGCTGGTCGTCTATTTTAGCATCTTGGGGGTCCCTTGGACATGGGCGTACCACACTATGGCTAGAGAACTCTTAGTCTTTCGTTAAAATGGCAACAGGGGAATTTAATTCTCCACTTCACAAAGCCAACAAACAGCCCTAAACAGAGAACAAAAACCCCAAAACTGAATATCTGAAAGCATCCCAATAAGAATAGTAAAGGGCATGTTAAAATACCACTTCAGTTAATACCACTTAAACACAAGTAAATGGCATTTACCCTATAGATTTACATGGATTAAGTAATTGTCATAGGCATATGCATATTCTCCTTGCGTTTAACAGCCTTGTGTGCTTCCTCATATCCACATGCTAGGACTGGATTGTAACTTGATGGATAGAGACGCGTAGTAAAAAGCTCCTGCAGTATCTCAGAAACTTGTGTCATGTGAAAGTAGGTGCTGTGTCTTTTTGGTCAGTGACTTAAACAGGGGTGGTCAAATGAAACTGGAAATGCTGGGAATATTACATGTAATACCTGTAAAAGTCAATTCTTAAAGATCTTTAATCATCTTCTAATCAAATACCAGTGTTTTTCTCATCTCACAAAAAGGTAAAAAAATAATAATTAAACCATGTGGAAAGGAGATTGTGTGATTTCAGCCTTACATACTGTTATATATAACAATGTATGTTGGTACATTATACTTTTTTTGACCATTGTTAATCTGAGGAGCTTTAATGGAAATTTCTAATGTAAACCAGGTCATGGGTACCTATTTCTGCCCATGATTTAGTGACGCATAACGATACATTTAGATGGGGAAAAAAATCACAGACACCCAACTTTAACCACTGCTACAATTTTAGGATTTAACTTGCCATAATTATATTTATTTAAAATAAACCATGAAAGTACATTGCACTGGTATAAACATCAGCACAAAGCAAATTTTCCCGTCTTAAATCGTACACCGTGGTCGTCGTGGCCCGTTCATACGATTGTACGTTGGTATGGAGGCTTGTTCAGGTTAAAAAATGTCTCTGTTTTGTCTTTTTATGTAATTTAAACAAAGAACACATAAAGTCTTCTGTGAGAAACCCCTGCAGTTACGCCCCTCCCCTAGCTCAGTGACTCGGACATGCTCGAATGAGACAAGTTCAAACGCAGAAGAAAGTGCAGCTATAATGTAATTATACGATAATGAAACGTTATTGAGCTTTAATTTAACGCTAACATATGTTTTTACATCGCTATGTGGGTTTTGTCTTTTTATTTGGTTTAATGAGTAAGCAGGATCTTATAGGAAGGAGGCACAGCAATAAATATGAATGGGGGGGGACAAGGGATTACATGGTCCTGGGTAATGGAAATAATTGTGGACAGATGCCTATTGGCTGCAATGAAAGCTTTAATTCTTCGCCCGCCAGTTGAGAATTGTTGTTTCAGGCACGGTCTGGTGGGACTAGAGGGACGTGAATAATTGAGGGTTTTGAATCTGCAGTAGGAAGGAAAAGGGTGGGGGATCAGAGTGCCCGGGAGCCAGAGGGTGGGATGGCCTGAATGACAGGAGGAAAAGGAGGAGATTCACCATCCATAGCACAGCCCCAGCTCTAGTGAGTGAGTGCACAGTGGTGTGGTGCACAGAGTGATTGAGAGAAATCTCTACCTGTGGATTATTGAGGCAGCCCTGGATGAGAATTCTCATGGCCCCAGCAATGGGTCTAATAGTGAAACCTCAGAACGTGTCACCGACCTGGGAGCGGGGAAAGGGGGGACAAGATTTGCCAAAGTGACATTCAGATGGTAACACCCTTTCTGTCCTCCTAGGGTCAGGGGACTGTAGGGATAGGGGCGGGATGGGGAAAAAGTTCTTTTACAGGTGATGGACATGTGATTAACGTTGACCCTTCATGGTCATTCAGGTTATGTAAGATCTTTGGGTTTGCTGTAAGGAATGGGCCCCTGGAGTACCTATACACTATTATACCTCCCAGTATAGTTAGACACCCCCCACCAAAAAAAAATGGGGTTTTTTTTTTCCCATTCATACACAGTATTCCCAATACTATTATATAAACACCATATACACTATATACCTCCCAGTTGACAAGTGCCATTCATACACAGTAGTCCCAATACTATTTTATAAACACCATATACATATATACCTCCCAGTTATGACAATTCCATTCATATAACAGTATTCCCAATACTATTATATAAACACCATATACACTATATACCTCCCAGTTATGACAATGTGCCATCATAACACAGTATTCCCAATACTATTATATAACACCACTCCACTATAGTACCTCCCAGTTATGACAATGTCCATTCAACACTGTATTACAACAATATAATACCACCCTATTACACTATAACTCCAGTTATGAACAATGTCCATTTCATAAACGTTCCAATACTATTATATAAACACCTATACACTATATACCTCCAGTTGAGTTAATGACAATCATATCCACTTCATACCCAATCATCTATAAATAACCAATAACACCCCGTTATGACAATGTCCATTCATACACATATTCCAATACTATTATAAAAAACCATATACACTATATTACTCCCAGTTATGACAATGTCCATTCATACACGTATTCCCATACTATTAATATAACACCATATACACTATATACCTCAGTTATGACAATGTCCATTCATACACTATTCCCCATAAATTATAAAAACACTAATTACACTAAACCTCCAGTTATGACAATGTCCATTCATACACAGTATTCCCAATACTATTATATAAACACCATATACAATATATACCTTCCAGTATGACAATGTGCCATTCATAACACGTATTCCAATACTATTATATAAACACCATATACCACTATATACCTCCAGTTATGAAATGCCATTCATACACATATTCCAATACTATTTATAAACACCATATACACTATATACTCCCAGTTATGACAATGTCCATCATACACATACCCAATACTATTATATAAAAAACACTAACATATATACCTCCCAGTATGACAATGTCCATCATACACAGTATTCCCATACTATTATATAACACCATATACAACTATATACCTTCCAGTTTGAACATGTCATTCATACACAGTATTACACATACTATTATAACACCATATAACTATATACCTCCCAGTGTATGACAATGTCCATTATACACATATATTCCCAAAATTACTATTATATAAACACCATAACACTATATACCTCCCAGTGTATGACAATGGTCCATTCATACACAGAATTCACGAATACCTATGAATAGAAACACCATTATATACATATACACCTATAACCTCCCAGTTATGACAATGTCCCTTCAACACAGTATATACCCAATACTATATATTATAAAACACCATATACACTAATACTCCCATGTTTGTGGTACCAAGGTCCATTAATCACAGTATTCCTAATACTATATAGTTTAAAAACCATATACCAATATACACTATATACCTCCCAGTTATGACAATGTCCATTCATACACTGTATTACCAATACTATTATATAAACACCATATACACTCTATACCTCCCAGTTATGACAATGTCAATTCATACACCATATTCCCCATACTATTATAAAAAAAACACCATATTCACTATATACCTTCCAGTTTTGACAATGACCATTCATACACAGTATTCCCAATACTATTATATACACCACATACACTATATACCTTCCAGTTGTGACAATGTCAATTCATACACAGTATTCCCAATACTATTATATAAACACCATATACACTATATACCTACCAGTTATGACAATGTCCATTCATACACAGTATTCCCAATACTATTATATAAACACCATATACACTATATACCTTCCAGTTATGACAATGTCCATTCATACACTGTATTACCAATACTATTATATAAACACCATATACACTATATACCTCCCAGTTATGACAATGTCCATTCATACACAGTATTCCCAATACTATTTTATAAACACCATATACACTATATACCTCCCAGTTATGACAATTTCCATTCATACACAGTATTCCCAATACTATTATATAAACACCATATACACTATATACCTCCCAGTTATGACAATGTCCATTCATACACAGAATTCCCAATACTATTATATAAACACCATATATACCTTCCAGTTTGCAATGTCCATTCATAAACTGTAGTCACATAATATTTATAAACACCATATACACTATATACCGACAATGTCCATTCATACACAGTATTCCCAATACTATTATATATACACCACATACACTATATACCTCCCAGTTATGACAATGTCCATTCATATACAGTATTCCCAATACTATTATATAAACACCATATACACTATATACCTCCCAGTTATGACAATGTCCTTTCATACACAGTATTCCCAATACTATTATATAAACACCATATACACTCTATACCTCCCAGTTATGACAATGTCCATTCATATACAGTATTCCCAATACTATTATATAAACACCATATACACTATATAGCTCCCAGTTATGACAATGTCCATTCATACACAGTAACCCCGATACTATTATATAAACACCATATACACTATATACCTATCAGTTATGACAATGTCCATTCATACACTGTATTACCAATACTATTATATAAACACGATATACACTATATACCTCCCAGTTATGACAATGTCCATTCATACACTGTATTACCAATACTATTATATAAACACCATATATACTATATACCTCCCAGTTATGACAATGTCCATTCATACACAGTATTCCCAATACTATTATATAAACACCATATACACTATATACCTCCCAGTTATAGTAACATAGTAACATAGTAATTAAGGTTGAATAAAGACATGTTCCAGTATGAACCAATGTCATTCATACAAGTATTCCCAATAATATTTATAAACACGATATACACTATACTCCAGTTTGACAATGTCCATTCATACACTAGTATTCCCAATACTATTATATAAACACCATATACACTATATACCTCCAGTTTATGACAATGTCCATTCATACACAGTATTCCCAATACTATTATATAAAAACCATAACACTATATAACTCCAGTTATGACAATGTCCAATCATACACAGTATTCCCAATACATTATAAACACCATATACACTATATACCTCCCAGAGACAATGTCCATTTATACATATTCCCAATATATATATAAAAACCATATACACTATATACTATCCCAGTTATGACAATGTCCATTCATACACAGATCTCCAATACTATTATATAAACACCATATACACTATATAACACTCCAGTTATGACAGTCATTCATACTACAGTATCCAAACATATTATATAATACACCATATACACTATATACTCCCATGTTATGAGAAATGTCCATTCATACACAGTATTCCAACATACTATTATATAAAACACCCCTATACAATTATATACCTCCCAGTTATGACAATGTCCATTCATAACAGTATTCCCAATACTATTTATAACACCATATACACTATAACCTCCCAGTTATGACAATGTCCATTCATACACGCTCAATTACATTAGTATAAACACCATATACACTTATACCTCCCAGTTATGACAATGTCCATTCATAACAGTATTCCCCATCTATTAATAAACACCATATACACTAATTAACCTCCAGTTGACAAT
>CM033473.1:295431219-295461606 GCA_019447015.1 Hymenochirus boettgeri
TTCCAAGTTCTGATTGAAAGTGATTACCGTGACGGCTAAAGCCTCTACCGTGTAGAACAAAAGATACGGGGGAGAGAAGTAAAGGAGGAAGAGAATGCAATGTCTGAAATCACAGGAGGTGAGATATAGATAGATAGATATCCGAATGATCTGGGCATCGTAGGCCCAAAGGTGGGTTGGCACAGAGTGCAAATGGGACTTTTGTTATGAATATGACAAATATTTACTTTAATTTAACATTAAAGGGCAACAATAAAATTTAATTTTCCACATCATAATCTATAATTAAATATGAGCAAGTAGCACTTATTCTGAGGTGTGTGTGTAGCTGCATGTTTTCAATCCAGCACTTGTTTTGCTCAGGCTCAGTATCCCACCTACCTCTTTAAACCACTTCACCTACCATCTGACCAGACATTTTTATGAGTGCAAGCATGCTCAGTAATCACTATGAGGCAGCACTGGGGGAGGGAATTTCTTACATACCAATTGTCAAAATTCTGTCACCATTCCAGCTACAGCAAAATGGCACACAGCAGAATAGTTCATGACAATTATTTGGCACTTGATTGACAGATGAAATGTATAATGGTTCAGATTGGATATCTTAAGTTGTTTAAACACCATCCAATATTTTGGGGCCATTGACCAATACACTGAAATATTGGATGGTTTCTTTTCAAACTGCCATGACTAAGCATTAGGGACATTCACTTTTTACCTTGCTGTCTTCCTTTTAAAAGCGAAAAAGACTTTAGTGAATGTAAAATAATCTGCATCAAAGGCATACAGTAGTTTGTCTATTAAAGGAGATTTTTCCCTACACGTATCTCCTGAACTATACAGGCAGGTGGCCTTGTGTTAATCAACTTTCTCATTGGAAATGACATTGTTTTTAGGGTAAAGATGTTCTATAAACTAATAACTGGTAACCTGCTATACAGAGTAAAATGAAACAGAACTCTACTCTGAATGCTGAAGAATGTTGAGTGTTGCAGTTCTTTTATATCCCCTGAGGGCTAAAGTTGACCTTTTTCCATATCCCGAGGCCTGCAGGGAGCAGCTGTTAGTCCCAGTTTCAATGGCCCCTAAATTATATACCGTTCCACATTATGGACATGAAAGGAGTCATTAGGGAGCTGATGTATAAAAAATGAACCTAAGTATAAGGAGCTCGCCAGCAAGGAAGGCCAGGGACGTGGGATTCCCTTCAGCTGGTTGGAATCCTTGCGAATTGGCGTTGGTTAGGAGAGAATTGTCGAATTTATAAGAAGATAATTGTTTTTCCTCCAAGGGGAACTAACAACAGTTTGTATTTAATATGTCTGCATGAGGATTAACATGTAATGGACCCTCTGTATAACCTTACATGATATAGGGGTGATGGACCTCTGTAGAACCTGTACCATGTAATAGGGGTGAAAGTGGGAGGACCTCTGTATAACCTGTACCATGTAGATAGGGGTGATGCACTCCTGTATAACCTGTCCAATGTCGATTGGGGATGAATGGCCTCTGTATAACCTATTCATTTAGATAGGGTTGAGGGCCTCTGATAACCGGTAGCAACAGGTAATATTGGGGGTGATGGACCTCTTTATACCTTACCATTAGATCGGTGTGATGGACTCTTATAACATTTACCATGTAGATGGGGTTAATGGACCTCTTATAACCGTGCAAAATGTAGATAGGGGTGATGGACTCTGTAAACCCTGTACCATGTAGATTGGGGTGATGGACCTCTGTAGAACCTGTAGACATGTGTAGGGGTGATGGACCTCTTGTAGACCCTTACCATTAGATAGGTTGATGGAACTCTGTATAACCGGTCACCAGTCGATAGGGGTGATGGACCTCTGTATAACTGTACCATGTGTTTGGGGTAAGGAAACTCTGTATAACCTGTACCATGTAGATAGGGGTGATGGACCTCTGTATAACCTGTACCATGTAGATAGGGGTGATGGAACTCTGTATAACCGTAACCATGTAGATCAGGGGTGATTGGACCTCTGTATAACTGTAACCATTAGTTTGTGGTGAATGGAACTCTTATAACCTGTAACCATGTAGATAGGGGTGATTGACCTCTTTATAAACCTGGTAACCATGTCAGATAGGGGTTATGGAACTCTGTATAACCTGTACCAGGTAGATAGGGGTGATGGACCTCTGTATAACCGGACCATGTAGATAGGGGTGATGGAACGCTTTATAACCCTGTACCATGTAGATAGTTGGGATGGACCCTGTATAACCTGGACAGATGTATACAGTGGTCATGGACCTCGATAACCGTACCACTGTAGATAGGGTGGTGGACCTCTTTATAACCTGTACCAACTCATGTAGATTGGTATTCTTGCCCTCTCTCTGTATAACCTGTTGCTATGTAGATAGGGGTGATGACCTCTGTAAAACTGTACCATGTCGATAGCGGTGATTGAACTCTGTAATCACCTGGTGTGCCTGAAGATCGGGTGATGGAACCTCTGTATAACCTGTACCATTAGATAGGGATTATGGACCTCTGTATAACCTGTAGCCATGTAGATGGGTAAGGGACCTCTGTAATAACCTGCTGTACCAGGTAGATACAGTGATGGAACGCTGTATAACTGTACACACTGTAATAGAGGGATGAAGACCTCTGTATACCTGTACCATGTAGATAGGGTGGTGGACCTCTGTATCAACATGTACATTAGAATGGGATGATGGACCTCTGTATAACCTGTGCTATGTAGATAGGGGTGATGGACCTCTGTATAACCTGTACCATTTAGATAGGGTGATTGAACTGTAGAAAACCTGTGGCCATTTAGATTGGGATGATGTACCTCTGTATAACCTTTGTCTATGTAGTAGGGGTGGGAATGACCTCTATAACCTGTACCCCATTTATATAATGGGTGCTGGACCTCTGTTGTAACCTGTACCATGTAGATAGGTAGGACCTCTGTATAACCTGTACCATTTAGATAGGGGTCATGACCTCTGTACTAACCTGTACCATGTAGATAGGGTGGTGTACCTCGGTATAAATGTACCATCGTTGATTGGGAATGATGACTCTGTTAACCTGTGCCAGTTAGATAGGTGATGGGACCTCTGTATACCTGTACCATGTAGAAGGGATGATGGACCTCTGTATAACCATGTCCATTAGATACGGGTGATGGACCCCTGTATACCTTGTACATGTAGATACGGTGATGGACTCGTTTTAACCTGTACTATGTATGATAGGGATGATGGACCTCGTTAACCTGTAACCATGTAGATAGGTGATGGAACTTGATAGACCTGTACCATGTAATAGAGGTGCATGGACCTCTTTTATCACTGACCATGTAGTAGGGTGATGGAACTCAAAATGAATATAACTCACTCTACTCTGAATGCTGAAGAATGTTGAGTGTTGCAGTTCTTTTATACCCTGAAGGGCTGAAAGTTGACTTTTCCACTATCCAGAGGCTGCAGGGAGCAGCTGTTAGTCCCAGTTCAATGGCCCTTAAATTATATACAGTTCACATTATGGACATGAAAGGAGTCATTAGGAGCTGATGTATAAAAAATGAACCTAAAGTATAGGGAGCTCCCAGCAAGGAAGGCCAGGGACGTGGATTCCCTTTCAGCTGGTTTTATCTTTGCTAATTGGCTTTTGTTAGGAGAGAAATGTGTCAATTTATAAGAAGATAATTGTTTTTCCTTCAAGGGGAACTACAAACAGTTTTATTTAAATATGTCTGCATGAGGATTAACATGTAATGGACCTCTGTATAACCTGTACCATGTAGATAGGGGTGATGGACCTCTGTATAACCTGTACCATGTAGATAGGGGTGATGATGGACCTCTGTATAACCTGTACCATGAGATAGGGGGGTTGATGAAACTCTGTATAACCTGTACCAGTAGATTGGGTGATGGACCTCTGTTATAACCATTCCATTTAGATAGGGGTGATGGACCTCTGGATAACCTGTACCATGTAGATGGGGGTGATGGAGCCTCTGTATAACCGTTACCATGTAGATAGGGGTGATGGAACTCTTGTATAACCGTACCATGTAGATTGGGGTGATGGACCTCTGTATAACCTGTACATGTAGATTGGGGTGAGGAACTCTGTATAACCTGTACCATGTAGGATTGGGTGATGGACACTCTGTATAACCTGTACCATGTAGATAGGGGTGATGGACCTCTGTATAACCTGTACCATGTAGATAGGGGTGATGGAACTCTGTATAACCTGTACCATGTAGATAGGGGTGATGGACCTGTATACCTGTACCATAGTGGGGAGGTAAGGAACTCTGTATAACCTGTACCATGTAGATAGGGGTGATGTGCCTCTGTATAACCTGTACCATTGTAGATGGGGTTGATGGAACTCTGTATAAACCTGTAACCATGTAGATAGGGGTGATGGACCTCTGTATAACCTGTACCATGTAGTGGGGTGATGGAACTGTGTATAACCTGTACCATGTAGATAGGGGTGATGGAACTCTGTATAACCTGTACCATGTAGATAGGGGTGATGGAACTCTGTATAACCTGTACCATGTAGATAGGGTGATGGACCTCTGTATAACCTGTACCATGTAGATAGGGGTGATGGAACTCTGTATAACCTGTACCATGTAGATAGGGGGGATGGACCTCTGTATAACCTGTACCATGTAGACAGGGGTGATGGACCTCTGTATAACCTGTACCATGTAGATAGGGGTGGTGGACCTCTTATAACCTGTACCATGTAGATGGGATGATGACACTCTGTATAACTGTGCTAGTGTAGATAGGGTGATGGACCTCTGTAAACCTGTACCATGTAGATAGGGTGATGGAACTCTGTATAACCTGTGCCATGAAGATAGGGTGATGGACCTCTGTATAACCTGTACCATGTAGATAGGATGATGGACCTCTGTATAACCTGTACATGTAGATAGGGGTGTGATGGACCTCTGTATAACCTGGCTGTACCAGGTAGATACAGGTGATGGAACTCTGTATAACCTGTACCATGTAGATAGGGATGAAGGACCTCTGTATAACCTGTACCATGTAGATAGGGGTGGTGGACCTCTGTATAACCTGTACAATGTAGATTGGGATGATGGACCTCTGTATAACCTGTGCTATGTAGATAGGGGTGATGGACCTCTGTATAACCTGTACCATGTAGATAGGGGTGATGGAACTCTGTATAACCTGTGCCAGTGTAGATTGGGATGATGGACCTCTGTATAACCTGTGCTATGTAGATAGGGGTGATGGACCTCTGTATAACCTGTACCATGTAGATAGGGGTGATGGAACTCTGTGTAACCTGTACCATGTAGATAGGGGTGATGGACCTCTGTATAACCTGTACCATGTAGATAGGGGTCATGGACCTCTGTATAACCTGTACCATGTAGATAGGGGTGGTGGACCTCTGTATAACCTGTACCATGTAGATTGGGATGATGGAACTCTGTATAACCTGTGCCATGTAGATAGGGGTGATGGACCTCTGTATAACCTGTACCATGTAGAGAGGGATGATGGACCTCTGTATAACCTGTACCATGTAGATAGGGGTGATGGACCTCTGTATAACCTGTACCATGTAGATACGGGGTGATGGAACTCTGTTTACCTGGTACTATGTAGATAGGATATGGACCTCTGTATAACCGTACCATGTAGGATAGGTGATGGAACTCTTGTATAAACCTGTACCATGTAGATAGGGATGATGGACCTCTGTATAACCTGTACCATGTAGATAGGGGTGATGGAACTCTGTATAACCTGTGCCATGTAGATAGGGGTGATGGACCTCTGTATAACCTGTACCATGTAGATAGGGGTGATGGACCTCTGTATAACCGTTACCATGTAGATAGGGGTGATGGAACTCTGTATAACTGGTACTATGTGATGGGGTGATGGAACTTTGTAACCTGTACCATGTAGTTGGGGATGATGGAACCTGTATAACCGTACCATGTAGATAGGGATGATGGAACTCTTGTAAACCTGTACCATGTAGATTGGGGGTTGATGACCTCGTATAACTGTAACCATGTAGATAGGGGGTGATGGACCTCTGTATAACCTGTACCATGTAGTTTGGGGTGAGGACCTCTGTATAACCTGTACCATGTAGATTGGGTGAGGACCTCTGTATAACCTGTTACCATGTAGATTGGGGTGATGGACTTCTGTATAACCTGTACCATGTAGATTGGGGTGATGACCTCTGTATAACCTGTACCATGTAGATTGGGGTGATGGACCTCTGTATAACTGTACCATGTAGATAGGGGTGATGGACCTCTGTATAACCGTTTACATGTAGGATGGGGTGATGGAAACTGTATAACCTGTACCATGTAGATAGGGGTGATGGAACTTTGTATAACCTGTACCATGTAGATTGGGGTGATGGAACTCTGTATAACCTGTACCATGTAGATAGGGATGATGGAACTCTGTATAACCTGTACCATGTAGATAGGGGTGATGGACCTCTGTATAACCTGTACCATGTAGATAGGGGTGATGTACCTTGATAACCGTACCATGTAGTTGGTGGTGATGGACCTCTGTATAACCTGTACCATGTAGATTGGGGTGATGGACCTCTGTATAACCTGTACCATGTAGATAGGGGTGATGGAACTCTGTATAACCTGTACCATGTAGATAGGGGTGATGGAAACTCTGGTATAACCTGTACAATGTAGATTGGGGTGATGGAACTCTGTATAACCTGTACCATGTAGATTGGGTATGGACCTCTGTATAACCTGTACCATGTAGATTGGGGTGGTGATGGAGTCTGTATAACCTGTACCATGTAGATTGTGGGTGATGGACCTCTGTATAACCTGTACCATGTAGATAGGGGTGATGGACCTCTGTATAACCTGTACCATGTAGTTTGGGGTGATGGACCTCTGTATAACCTGTACCATGTAGATTGGGGTGATGGACCTCTGTATAACCTGTACCATGTAGTTTGGGGTGATGGACCTCTGTATAACCTGTACCATGTAGATGGGGTGATGGAACTCTGTATAACCTGTACCATGTAGATTGGGGTGATGGACCTCTGTATAAACCTGTACCATGTAGATTGGGGTGATGGACTCTCGTAAACCTGTACATGTAGATTGGGGGTGATGGAGTCTGTATAACCTGTACCATGTAGATTGGGGGGAGGGACCTCTGTATACACTGTACCATTGTAGTTTGGGGTGGTGATGGAACATCTGTATAACCTGTACCATGTAGATTGGGGTGATGGACCTCTGTATAACCTGTACCATGTAGATTGGGGTGATGGACTTCTGTATAACCTGTACCATGTAGATTGGGGTGATGGACCTCTGTATAACCTGTACCATGTAGATTGGGGTGATGGACCTCTGTATAACCTGTACCATGTAGATTGGGGTGATGGACCTCTATATAACCTGTACCATGTAGTTTGGGGTGATGGACCTCTGTATAACCTGTACTATGTAGATTGGGGTGATGGAACTCTGTATAACCTGTACCATGTAGTTTGGGGTGATGGAACTCTGTATAACCTGTACCATGTAGATTGCGGTGATGGAACTCTGTATAACCTGTACCATGTAGTTTGGGGTGATGGACCTCTGTATAACCTGTACCATGTAGATTGGGGTGATGGAACTCTGTATAACCTGTACCATGTAGTTTGGGGTGATGGACTGGCTCCATAGTTTCTGTTAATTGTTGCTGAATCCATGGGTGTTTTATATTAACAGCCATATGGAATGGGGTCTGCCTGCTGTACTATTTATATATATATTATGGTATAGAACCAGTTAGCACTTTTTGCCTTAAATAAACAGACAATATGTCTGGGAGAAGACAAGGTGGAGAGATTCCCACACATTCTGCTATAGCTGAGCTCAGACAATCTGTTTCTCTTTTCTAATGGATCCTTATAGAGTTCTGTGTCTGTATCAGACATGCTAGGGATTCACTCGGTTTTATACTGCAACACAGGGAATGTTGGCTACCAAAATTCTGAATGCATTGAGCCAATGAAATCTCATTGCTCAGTAGTCACTGCGTGTGATTGGACTGTGGCCATTTACAGAAGACAATTGTCTCTCCCCCCTAGAATGAATATTAGGGAAATACTGAACATTACTTAGCATGGGGCTGCCATATTGATTAACCAATGCATTCTCAAGATACCACATGTGTTATTACTCTATGAATAATGGGATTAAAACCCTGGGATTACATTCCGTCACGTTCCGATTAGATGGGGCCCTAGCTAATGCTGTTATTTAGGGCTTTTCTAGCTCACTGTATGCATAGTTATAAACAGCGTCAAGTAAAGACATATGGAATACAATAGGGACTTCACAAAGGAGTGTTAGGATGGCCATACATGCTCCAATCCTGAACCTACGACTATCATGTGTGGAGGATTGTCCGATAATTGGTTACAATTTTTTCTATCGGACCGATATGTGACACTGGGATTGTTTTTCATATGGCTACTTCTATTATTGATTAAATTACACAGGGTTCCTATTGGTGGAGCAGTAGGATAAATAAATCAACACATTATTCAATTATTTTATTTATAGCAAGCCATCCCTGTTCCCCTTTAATATTCCAGTTACAGACCTACGTATATCGGCTTAAATCTTCTCATCAAGTCCCCGGCGTTCCTAGATAAATCTCAACCACGACAAACAAGAAAATAAAGAAATTCCAGATTTTATTTATACAATGGAAAATAAATAAATAACTCAAAAGGCAATTTCTCTCGTGACGAGAGCATGATCTGGATTAAGTGGTGCTAAAGTGGTGCTAAATCAGCAGGGTATCTATTGACCTTCGTAGATTGCTCCTCTCCAGATCAATAGGTTTATCTTCCATTATTCTCCAGTCTCAACACCCTTCCAGCAGCTAATCTGCTGAATCCAACTTGGATCAGGTCATTACAAGGTTTTTATAGATCTGTGATATGTGACAAAATAGCTAAAGTCATCCCCACCAGGTAATTGGCCAATTGTAGAGTCAGAAAATGGTCAAAATCGCCACCATGTCTCCACCGAAGATACCATGATCCTTTGCTTCACTGGCGACTTGATCATGGATCAAAGGAGATTTGATTTATAGATCATTTTGCTGATAGGTGCTTGGTCTGTTCTATTTTAGCCTGTTGGGTCCCTTGGACATGGTGGTACCACTATGGCTAGAGACTTTAGTTATCCTTTAAATGGCGAACAGGGACATTTAATTCTCACTTCACAAAGCCACAAACAGCCCTAAACAGAGGAAAAAAAACCAAAATGAATCTGAAAGCATCACCAATAAGAATAGTAATGGCATGTTAAATACCACTTCAGTTAATAGCACTTAACACAAGTAAATGGCATTTACCTATAGATTTACATGGATTAGTTAATTGTCAGTGCCATCATCATATTTCTTGCTTTAACAGCCTTGTGTGCATTCCTCAATCACATGCTAGGACTGGATTGTAACTTGATTGGATAGAGACCTGTAGTAAAAAAGCTCCTGCAGTATCTCAGAACTTGCATGTGCAAGTAGGTGTGTCTTTTTGTCAGTGACTAAACAGTGGGTGTGTCATTGAAACTGGAATGCTGGGAAATACATGTAATACCTGTAAAAGTAAATTCTTAAAGATCTTTAATCATCTTATAATCAAATACCAGTTTTTCTCATCTCACAAAAAGGTAAAAATAATTAAACCATGTGGAATGGAGATTGTGTGATTCTCAGCCTTAAATACTGTATATATATAAAATGTATGTATGCTACATTTATACTTTTTTTGACCATTGTTAATCTGGAAGCTATAATGGAAATTTCTAATGTAAAACAGGTCATGGTACCTCTTTCTCCCATGATTTAGTGCGAGCAACGATACATTTAGATGGGGAAAAAATCACAGACACCAACAGTCTTTAACCACTGCTACAATTTTAGGATTTAAACTGTGCACCATCATTATATTTCATTAAAATAAACCTGAAAGTACATGCACTGGATTAACATCAGCCTAAAGCAAATTTTCCCTGTCTTAAGATTCGTACACACGTGGTCGTCGTGCCCGTTCATACGATTGTACGTGTGTATGAGGCTTTTCAGTCTAAAAACTGTCTCTGTTGTCTTTTTATGTAATTTCTAACCAAAGATACACATAAAGTCTCTCTGTAGAGAAACCCCTGCAGTTACTGCCCCTCCCCTAGCTCAGTGACCTCGGACATGCTCAGAATGAGACAAGTTCACCTAGCAATAAAGTGCAGCTATACTGAAGTTATTGAGCTTTAATTTAACGCTAACATATTTTTTTACATCGCTTTGTGGGTTGTCTCTTTTATTTGGGCTTTAATGAGTAAGCAGGATCTAGGAAGGGGCAGCAATAAAATGAATGGAGGGGGACAATGGATTACTGAGTCCTGTAATGGAATAATGTGCAGATTGCCTATTGGGCTGCACATGAAAGCTTTAATTCATCGCCGCCAGTTAGAATTGTTGTTTCAGCAGGTCTGGTGGGACTCAGAGGGACTGTGAATAATTGAGAGGTTTGATATCTGCAGTAGGAAGGAAAAAGGGGGGACAGAGTGAGGGAGCCAGAGGGTGGGGATGTGCTGAATGACAGGAGGAAAGGAGGAGATTCACCATCCATAGCACAGCCCCCAGCTCTAGTGAGTGCACAGTGTGTGTGGTGCACAGAGCTGCTGAGAGAATCTCTCCCTGTGGATTATTGAGTGCAGCCTGGATGAGATCTTCTCCTGGTCCCCAGCATGGCTCTCATAGTGAACCTCAGAACGGTCACCGACCTGCGGGGAAAGGGGGACAAGATTGCCAAAGTGACATTCAGAGGTAACACACTTTCTGTCCTAGGGTCAGACTGTAGGGATAGGGGCGGGAATGGGAAAAGTTCTTTACAGGTGATGGACATGTGATAAGTTGACCCTTCCATGGTCATTCAGGTTATTGTAAAGATCTTTGGGTTGCTGTAAGGAAAGGGCCTCTGGAGTAACATTACTATAGCCCTGGGGGTGCAGGGAACCTATAGGGTTATATGGGGGACTCTGGCAGTTTATTAATGGCAATAATTGTTACAATCCTGAAGCACTTTAGTCTGCAGGCTAGGGGTTACACACATACATCATGGTCAGTGTGCTGGGATAACAGGAATAAGATCCTTTGACCCAAAAGCTTGCAGTCTATAAGTTTCAGTTATTATTTGGGAATAGAAAGTTTGGAACTGACACGGAGTTTGGGGGAAGCACAGTTGCTGTAACTCACCATTAACCCTGTATCAACCAGCCACAGGTAGATATGTCTGGATGGGGTTAAGGGTGAGTGTGTTAGGTATTTGAAATTAACAAATGGAGATAAGGGAGATAGTGTTATACCAAATATGTTACATGGAGAGGTAGTGTATATGTACAGGAGGCTGCAAATGTATAGAGGGATGTATATGTATAGGAGGCTGTATATGTACAGGAGGCTGCAAATGTATAGAGGGATGTATATGTATAGGAGGCTGTATATGTATAGAGGACTGTATATGTATAGAAGGCTGTATGTGTATATATATATATATATATATATATATATATATATATATATATATATATAGGAAGGTGCATATGTATAGGAGGCTGTATATGTATAGAAAGCTGTATATGTATAGAGGGATGTATATGTATAGGAGGCTGTATATGTATAGAGGACTGTATTTGTATAGAATGATGTGTATATGTATAGAAAGATGTATATGTATAGAAGGGCGTTTATCTATAGAAGGCTGTATATGTATAGGAAGTGCATATGTATAGGAGGCTGTATATGTATATAGAAAGCTGTATATGTATAGAGAGTTGTATATGTATAGGAAGCTGTATAGTATAGAAGGCTGTATATGTATAGAGAGATGTATATGTATAGAAGGCTGTATATGTATAGGAAGCTGTATATGTATAGAGGGATATATATGTATAGAAGTCTGTATATGTATAGAAGGCTGTATACATATAGAGGACTGTATATGTATAGAAAACTGTATATATATAAGGGAGGCTGTTTATGTATAGAAGGCTGTATATGTATAGGAAGGTGCATATGTATAGGAGGCTGTATATGTATAGGAGGCTGTATATGTATAGAAAGCTGTATATGTATAAAGGGTTGTATATGTATAGGAAGCTGTATATGTATAGAAGGCTGTATATGTATAGAGAGATGTATATGTATAGAAGGCTGTATTGTATAGGAAGCTGTATATGTATAGAAGACTGTATATGTATAGAGGGATATATATGTATAGAAGTCTGTATATGTATAGGAAGCTGTATATGTGTAGAAGACTGTATATGTATAGGAAGCTGTATATGTATAGAAGGCTGTATATGTATAGAGGACTGTATATGTATAGAAAACTGTATATATATACATGGGATGCTGTATGTATAGAGGGCTGTATATATATACCATAGGAAGCTGTATTTGTGTAGACGTCTGTATATGTATAGGAAGCTGTATATGTATAGAAGGCTGTATACATATAGAGGACTGTTATGTATAGAAAACTGATATATTATATTATATTATATATTATTATATATATATATATATATATATGGGAGGCTGTATATGTATAGAGGGCTGTATATATATACCATAGGAAGATGTATATGTATAGGAAGCTGTATAGTATAGGAGGCTGTATATGTATATGGGCTGTTATATATATATAATATGTATATATATATATTATATATATTATATAGGAAGCTGTATATGTGTAGAGTAATATAGATTTGCGTATATGTATAGGAGTGTATATGTATTGAAGGCTGATATGTATAGAAGCTGTATATGTATAGAAGGCGTTTATGTATAGAGGCTTGTATATTGTATAGGAGGCTGTATATGCATAGATGCTGTATATGTATAGGAGGCTGTATAGTATATGTATAGAGACTGTAATATATATATATATATATATCTATATAATATGTATAGAGGACTGTATATGTATAGAGGACTGTATATGTATAGATTGCTGTATATGTATAGATTGCTGTATATGTATAGAAGGATGTATATGTGTAGATATATATATATATATATATATATATATATATATATATATTATTATATTTATATATCTATATATATATATATTATTAGGAAGGTGCATATGTATAGGAGGCTGTATATGTATAGCTGTAGTGTTTTGTTAAGGGATGTATATGTATAGGAGGCTGTATATGTAAGAGGACTGTATTTGTATAGAATGATGTATATGTATAGAAAGATGTATATGTATAGAAGGCTTTTATCTATATGAAGGCTGTATATGTATAGGAAGTGAATATGTATATGGAGGCTGTATATGTTATAGAAAGCTTATATGTATAGAGGGAGTATATGTATAGGAGGCTGTATATGTATAGAGGACTGTATTTGTATAGAATTGATGTAATTGTATGAGAATATGTATATGTATAGAAGGCTGTTTATCTATAGAAGGCTGTATATGTATAGGAAGGTGCATATGTATAGGAGCTGTAATTGTTAGAAAGCTGTATATGTATAGAGAGTTGTATATGTTTAGGAAGCTGTATATGTATAGAAGGCTGTATATGTATAGAGAGATGTATATGTATAGAAGGCTGTATATGTATAGGAAGCTGTATATGTATAGAGGGATATATATGTATAGAAGTCTGTATATGTATAGAAGGCTGTATACATATAGAGGACTGTATATGTATAGAAAACTGTATATATATAAGGGAGGCTGTTTATGTATAGAAGGCTGTATATGTATAGGAAGGTGCATATGTATAGGAGGCTGTATATGTATAGGAGGCTGTATAAGTGTATAAAAGCTGTATATGTTATAAGGGTTGTATATGTATATGAAGCTGTATATGTATATGAGGCTGTATATGTTAATAGAGAGATGTATATGTTAGCGAAGCTTGTATAGTATAGGGCTGTATTGTTGGTGATTGTTAGGTATGAGGTTGTTGTGATGATGTTTGTTAGGGCGTATTGTATAGAGGCTGTATTATAGAGGACTGTATATGTATAGAAACTGTATATATTACATGGATGCTGTATATGTATAGAGGGCTGTATTTATATACCATAGGAAGCTGTATTTGTGTAGACGTCTGTATATGTATAGGAAGCTGTATATGTATAGAAGGCTGTATACATATAGAGGACTGTATATGTATAGAAAACTGTATATATAATATAATATTATATATATATATATATATATATATATATATATATGGGAGGCTGTATATGTATAGAGGGCTGTATATATATACCATAGGAAGATGTATATGTATAGGAAGCTGTATATGTATAGGAGGCTGTATATGTATATGGGGCTGTATATATATATATATATATATATATATATAGGAAGCTGTATATGTGTAGAAGGCTAAATATGTATAGAGGGCTGTATATGTATAGGAAGCTGTATATGTATTGAAGGCTGTATATGTATAGAAGGCTGTATATGTATAGAAGGCTGTTTATGTATAGAGGGCTGTATATGTATAGGAGGCTGTATATGCATAGAATGCTGTATATGTATAGGAGGCTGTATATGTATATGTATAGAGGACTGTATATATATATATATATATATATATATGTATAGAAGGCTGTATATGTATAGAGGACTGTATATGTATAGAAGGCTGTATACGTATAGATGACTGTATACGTGTAGAAGGCTGTATATGTGTAGAATGCTGTATATGTATAGAAGGCTGTAATGTATAGAGGACTGTATATGTATAGAGGACTGTATATGTATAGAAGGCTGTATATGTTAGAAGGCTGTATATGTATGAGGACTGTATATGTAAGAGGACTGTATATTATAGAAGGCTGTATATGTATAGATGACTGTATTGTATAAAGGATGTATATGTGTAGAAGGCTGTATATGTGTAGAATGCTTGTATATGTATAGAGACTGTATATGTATAGAGGACTGTATATGTATAGAGGACTGTATATGTATAGATTGCTGTATATGGATGTATAGTTATGGTGGTGGTTTCAGGTTAACCCTGTTAGGTTCTGTAAAGCTTCTGCTATAAGATAGTTAATGGTGGGTGTGTCGGTTAAAGACCTTGTATGGGAACCTCCATTGTAGATAAGGGATTAGTGATGTTCAGGTCAGTTAGTGTTTAGGAAGTTGCCAGTGGGTGTTACAGGTCAGTTGCAGAAAGCTGTTTCCTAAGGACCAGGCCACACTGATGCACTTTTAAGCGCGATCTAATCACAATAGCGATCCGATAGTAGTGTGCTGTGCCCTGCACGTGCAATCTAAATTTCTTTGTGCAATCGCATGAGCTACAAATGGGCAACATTGGTCAATCGCAACGCAAGTGTGCGGCTATGCACACAAACCAGAAACAAATGCACCTCACCCTTACTGTGTACAATCCTAGTGTAGATTATAACAGTAATAATAATTATAATATTAATAACATTAATGAATTAATGAATAATAATAATATGATAATAGATACATTTTTTACGGGTGGTTTTTGATCTGTTACATTGCTATTAACTATTATAATGATATAATCCACTGCTTCTCTCCATTATAAAAGTGCACTCTTGGATATTACATTCATTTGATGAGATGTGTATTATTGGTTACCATTGTGATTGACAGGTTTGTCTCTGCCTATCTATTAGCCCTGGAGTTATCTCCCTGGTCGAATACAACCAGAGAATGTAGGAGCTGCCATATAGTGTCATCAGGCAATTTTCTGGTTCCCTGTATTACTGCATAGCTTCATAGCAGCAGCATTTCAATCAGACAACTTGGCATTAGACTTTCTTAAAGTCACAGCATGCATTCATGTCTTCTACACGGTATAATAATGTAACAATCTGGCTTTATATTAACCCACCCCCTGCTGGCATGATTACGGTACCTACAATAGGATTAGCCTGGGCAGTTGGCACACACCCTTCTAGTAGTAGTAGTAAGTGAAAGGCCACACTAACACGTTTTGTGATTTGTTCTGCAATGCGAAACATATGGCAGACTAACACGGTGTTGTTGTCCGTATTGTGTGCTTTCTGCCGCAATCCATTTTAGGAGCAATCACAATTTTTTGTAAAACGCGTGCGCTCTGATAACGGAATGTTGGTGGAATCGCAGCGCAAACCCACAGTAACGCATGACATTGTGTTTGCTCATTTCACCTGCGTTACCATGCCCTATTCGATTCCCAAATCCTCCCCCATCCCCAGACAGACGGCTCCCTCTATACAGTATATCGGTGAGATGAAATAATCCACTTACTGTCTAGCGTGTTTATTAAATACCTAGCCAGGCTGGCGGACCAGGCTATAGAAACCTAAACACTTCTAGGCTGATTTCATTCAACTGCTCAGGATAATGGAATTGTGTGTGTACAGAAATCACATGGAGACCCTACTGAACATTCTAACAAATCACAAATCATTTATTGGAAGACACTCAATTAGGCCACATATGCTACAATGTTATTGGAGGATCTAACGATTGTACCAATAATATATCTCCCGTGTTAATAGCCTAAGGCTGAGGCCACAATATGCTTAACGGCAGCGTCAGCGTGAAAAGCATCACGTTTTACCCTGCAATCCGCGAAATAGTACATGTGATCCGCCAAAATAATGGTGATTGCGTGCTCGCTAAAAACAGATCCCAGCCCATGCACTGGTACCACCCACGTTGATATGCAATGCTACACTAATGGCATTGAGTGCAAAAATGCGTGCAAAAATTAGCCCTAACGGGACCAATTATGGCAAGGCATTAGGTGACATTATACATGGTGGCTGCAGGAATGAAAGGTCCAGTGGGGGGATCAGACTGAAGGAAGCTCACCCTTTATCTGATACATGTTTGGTGGAGCGGCTGTTTGTATTTTCTGCTTTGCATTGTTTTAAACCAAAGATAAGGAAATGGGAAGAGACAGGAAATGGAAGATAAATGAAAGGAGAGGAAGTCGGGATAGTATCCAAATCCAGAAAATGATAGGGACCAATCAGCAGTTAGCTTTGATTTGCCTCATGCACACTGAATTCTGAAAGCAAATAGCTGATTGGTTAATACCAGACTGATAGCACATTTGCCCTGAAATTAATTTTCAGCTTAGCTTACTCTTGGAAAATGTGCTATGAGGAGATGTGTTAACTACAATTGCCATAAATCCTGATTTATACCTTAGCTATTATTGGATGCTGGGAATTGTAGTACAGCTGGAGGGGCTAAAATAAGCTAATTTAAAATTGACAGTGTCCCTTTAAAAGAGCCAAATCATATACATTACATAACAAGCACTTGCTATAATAAAAGCGGCTGTACAAAAAGCTCTACGTCATAAATAATTCAACACAACATACACTAATTTGTCTTAAGACGTTATTCAATTCTGTTGTTACTGGTAGGTTGCTATGGCTAACTGGACCAGAGCAAAGCTTTATAGGGATTAACTTAAAAAGCCTGCAACTTGCCCTTGGATTTGCAACAGGAATCGATCTTAGGACTTAAGTGAGTCCTCGTCTACCTGAACTGATCCTAGAAAGATCTGGTTCCTTGTTCCAATCATTTATTAATGGTATTCTGCTTTAACATCGTCATATAGCACTCAACACAGCGAAAGGCAACGTTAACACCAAAGTGATATATTTACATTCTATATCTCATCAGTTTATTAAATCTCTTTCCTAAAGGACAACTTCACCCTCATAAGAACATCTTTTAGAAAGAATGGCCTCTTTAAAATATGTTGATATATCATAGTTTGTCCTATGAATTCATTACTGTATGCCTGCTATGCTTCTGGATGCCTCATGAAAACTGAGCAATTTAGAAAACTGTACTGAGCCTGTACTGAGCCTGGGCATGCTCAGAAGAGGCAGACAGGAAATTAACACCCAGTCATTGGCTGTGATGTCAACTGTCAAATTGATAACTGACAGTTGCTAACTGGAAGAACCAGGAAGCAGAAACAGGGGCAACAGGACATTGTGCAGGATTTCAGGTTAGACTTATATATTTCAGATTTCAAACTATTACCGTTTAGGGTTTTGGGGGGTGATTTGCCTGTATGTAAGTTTTCATTTGCGGGTTGGACTTGCCCTTTAAACGAAAATTGCACAGAAAATTGCAAAAAAGCATTGTGGGTCACGGATCTCCATAAGGCATAGACCATGTGGCTGATGGCAGTTTGCAGTTCAGTTTACAGTTAAAGTGAACTTTCCTGGAACTTTGTGAATAAATAACCAGGACAGTGGAAATGTTAATAAGCTTTAATCCAACTTTCCCTACTATTCTCTGATTATATTTTTAAGACTTTATATGACATTTGCTTGTGTCTGCCCTGTGCAAACCGGTAATATGAATAAGGACCGGTAATTATGATTAATTGGTTATTCTATGGAGACCTTATGTGTATATAGATTTTTGTCGATTGAAATGCGTAGGAGCGGCCATAATGGACAAAGACTGAAGACCAAGTTCTTACCGAACAAATATAACATGTAGAATGTATTTAGTGATTTGCCGCTCGGTGGATGATCTGTAAAATGTCACCTTAACATTTGTGAGTTAAGATAGAATGGTAATATTACTGAAAGTAATGAATGGCCTTTCCCATGCAAGCAGAAAAGGCTGCTAGATTGCCCGTTGTATAAAGCAGAGTTTTTACAATGAACATGCACCATGAAGAAGACTTTAGCTCGTTGCTAAGGCTTTGCATTCTTGCCAACAGTATAACGCACATTAAATGGATTTTAGCAAGACCCATCGATGGTTAATTAAAGGCAAAACATGCATTGAATAAAGAAATAAGACGAAGTAAAGGTACAAAATGTAGTGTATTTTAACTGTGCTTTTAAATGGTTTAAATATTGTAAAAATGTGGTTAGAAATTATAAAACTAAAATATATCCTCATATTCAGTGTATAGCTATGTCATCAGTTATAATTGGTGCTTAGCTATGTCATCACGTATATTTGGTACTTAGCTATGTTATCACTTATAATTGGAACTTAGCTAAGTCATCAGTTATAATTAGTGCTTAGCTATGTAATCAGTCATTTCTGTTGTATTCAATTAGATGAACTGGACTTGAAATGTAGTTCTTGAAGACATTTCGCTAGTCATCCGACTGGCTTTCTCAATTCAGAATGACTTGTACAAGAATCTGTGGCAATTATGTACCCTGGAAAATCCCAATTAGCATATCACAGCCAAGTGTTAAGGGCGTGGTTGGATAGTGGCTAAGAGGTGTTATAGGAACGCCCAGAGTAAGGTGTCAAAACAGCATTGTACATGGCAGACAGTTGGTGTTGAACCCCCCACCTCTATTTAGGCTTGGTTTCTTTATTTTCACATAAATGGCCTCCTTAAAGGACAACTCCACCCTCATAAGAAAATCTTTCAGAAAGAATGGTCTCTTTAAAATATGTTGATATATCATAGTTTGTCCTATGAATTCATTACTGTATGCCTGCTATGCTTCTGGATGCCTCATGGGAACTGAGCAATTTAGAAACCTGTACTGAGCCTGTACTGAGCCTGGGCATGCTCAGAAGTGGCAGACAGGGGATTAACATTCAGTCATTGGCTGTGATGTCAATTGTCAAATCCATAACTGACAATTATAACTGGAAGAACCAGGAAGCAGAAACAAGGAAAACAGGACATTGTACAGGATTTCAGGTTAGACTTACATATTTCAGATTTCAAACTATTACCGTTTAGGGTTTTGAGGGGTGATTTACCTGTATGTAAGTTTTCATTTTAGGGCTGGACTTGCCCTTTAACAACCTCTTTTTAACCAGTAACGTTCCTTTGCCAATATATTAACATTACAATCTTCAAAGGTATGTCCTTTATCCTTAAGATGCAGATACACGGCTGAGTCTTGACCCGAGGAATTGGCTCTTCTGTGCTGGGCCATACGTTGATGCAGTTGCTGTTTGGTCTCCCCCACATACAAATCAGAGCATTCTTCACTGCACTGCACTGCATATATGATGTCGCTTTTCTTGTGTTTCGGTATTGGGTCTTTTGAGTATTGAGTACTGGGACTCAATAATCAATAGAGAGCAGAAATACATGTTGGTGTAATGTATCCATTATCAATTAACCCATTTTAATGAATGATTCTCTGTTGCCTATTAGTAATCATTTGCCATTTTGTTTTAGAAACAGTCCGCTATACCTTTAAAACCTTGGTTGTAACAACAGTAATAGTGCACATTGTACTACCTTCTTCAACCAACAGATGATGCTGTAGAGCTTTTGAATTCACTATGTTCATTAGGCCATTTTTAACAAGGAGTGTAAGAAAGCAATCAAACTAGCTAAAATTAATAATGAAGTTAGGATAGCTGAAGAAAGCATCACTAAGCCTAAACATTTTTTTAAGTATATTAATAGTAAGAAGATGAGGACTGAGAATGTGGCACCATTAATTAATGGGGATAAGTTAGTTACGGAGGATGGCGATAAAGCAAATGTCTTGAATAATTTTTTTTCCTCTGTATACACTATAGAAGATCCAAGTACAGATATCATAGAGTATAGTAGCAATAAAGGTATAAAAGATTCAAGTTCACTTTGGTTAACCGAGGATATGGTACAGAAAGAACTAAATAAGGTTAATATTAGTAAATCTCCTGGACCGGATAAAATACATCCTCGGGTACTTAGGGAGCTAAGTTCAGTTTTATCTAGGCCATTGTTTCTTATTTTTGCTGATTCCCTCATGTCCGGTGGTGTGCCTCTGGATTGGAAAAAGGCTGATGTTATTCCAATATTCAAAAAGGGTAGTCGTTCACAGCCGGGTAATTACAGGCCTGTAAGTTTAACTTCAGTGGTGGGGAAGATCCTGGAAAGTTTAATAAGGGATCATGTTCTAGAGTATGTTTCAAGGACTGACATTATAAGTAGTAACCAGCATGGATTTAGGAGGAATAGATCTTGTCAAACTAACTTGCTTGGCTTTTATGAGGAAGTAAGTAGAAATTTAGACTCTGGTATAGCAGTAGATGTAGTTTACTTGGATTTTGCAAAGGCTTTTGATACAGTCCCCCATAGGCGACTAATGAATAAGCTAAGGTCTGTTGGTCTGGGGAGTCACATTTGTACATGGATAGAAAATTGGTTAAAGAATAGGATGCAGAGAGTAGTTGTTAATGGGGCTTCATCATTATGGACTAAAGTGCTAAGTGGGGTGCCACAGGGTTCTGTGTTGGGGCCGCTTCTATTTAATCTATTTATTAATGATTTGGAAGTGGGAATTGTCAGCAAGGTTTCTGTGTTTGCTGACGACACAAAACTTTGTCGACCATTAAAAACTTCAGAGGATGTGCAATCGTTGCAAGGGGATCTAGATAGATTATCACATTGGGCTGCTAAGTGGCAGATGAAATTCAATGTTGATAAATGCAAGGTGATGCATTTTGGACTTAAAAATACTTGTGCTACTTATACTATAAATGGCTCTGTGTTAAGTGAATCCCTGTTGGAAAGGGATCTTGGAGTTTTGGTGGATAACAAACTTAAAGGTAGCAAGCAGTGCCAGGCGGCAACAGCCAGAGCCAGCATGGTATTGTCTTGTATAAAGAGAGGTATGGATTCAAGGGAGGAAAATGTAATTCTCCCTCTTTACAAAGCATTGGTAAGGCCTCATTTGGAATATGCAGTGCAATTTTGGAATCCTGTGTACAAAAAGGACATCTTTGAAATGGAAAGGGTTCAGAGAAGGGCAACTAAATTAATAAGGGGATTGGGGGAGCTTGAATATGAAGAGAGACTGGAAAAGTTACAATTATGTACGCTGGAGAAAAGGCGCTTGCGTGGGGATATGATTACTGTGTATAAATACATTAACGGGCCATACAATAAACTATCTGGGGCATTGTTCACCAATAGAACATGTCAGGACACGAGGACATCCCTTAAGACTTGAAGAAAAAAGGTTTAGGCTTCAAGCTCGGAAAGGGTTTTTCACTGTGAGAACGGTAAGGCTATGGAACTGTCTTCCAGTGGACGTTGTAATGGCAGGTTCATTGGTCAGTTTCAAAAAAAAGCTGGATGAGTTTCTGCAAACAAGGAATGTTGCAAGTTACTGGTATTGATACATAAAGTAGAGTTGATCCAGGGAAATTTCCGATTGCCACTTGGAGTCAGGAAGGAATTTTTTCCCCCTTCATAAATTTGGTGGGTTTTTTTTGCCTTCCTCTGGATCAACAGTTAGGCAGGAAATGAGGATATTGCTAGAGGGGTTGGACAGGATGGACGTATGTCTTTATTCAACCTCAAATACTATACTAATACTATACTATTTTTCCTTTGTCTTTGCAGGAATGTTTTATATTTATATTCTAAAACATATTGCGCTGTGATTCCTTCCAGAAAGAATTCTGAGTTAGCCCCCGCACTTTAATATTTAACTGTAACAGAATGAAATAAAACGATCACTTCATTAACTGCTATTCTCAGTTTGCTGGACTAAAATTTAATTAAACTCTCATGAAACATGCAAACGGCGGCAGCCTGAAAGTACGAGAATTTCACAGGCTTATGGTGGAATTAAACCCCCAGTTATGGTGGAAATTATGTCTGTTAGTGATGCCCAACCTGCAGGCTGCATGCAACCACAGGACCTGCCGGGAAGTGTGGTAATGGGCAGTCCATGGGTATGTTCTAGGTGGACCAGGCTTGTTACGGGCAGATTGAGACAGATCAAAGCAAGCGGCCTGGCGTCTACTCCTGGTGGCGCTATTGCAGCCCACTCCCTTGTTGGGCACCCCTTGTATAGAGTCAGCGAAAGAAAATGAGTTTATCAATGTCCTTATGTTATTAATTAGAGTGTGCATTATTAACTATAATTCACAAGCTGCAGTGAGTAATGTGAGCACTGATTATAACTGATGACATTGCTGAGCACTGATTATAACTGATGACATAGCTAAGGGCACCACTGATCATACTGATGACATCGCTAAACACTGATTATAACGACTGAGTGTCGTGGCGGAGCACTGATATAACTGATGTCATTGCTGACACTGATTATAACTGATGACATACTACACGATTATAACTGATGACATCGCTAAACACTGATTATAACTGATGACATCGCTGAGCACTGATTATAACTGATGTCATTGCTGAGCACTGATTATAACTGATAACATAGCTAAACACTGATTATACCTGATGACATAGCTAAACACTGATTATAAACTGAATGACATCGCGAGCCACTGATTATAACGATATGTCATTACCTGAACACTGATTATAACTGATAACATAGCTAAACACTGATTATACCTGATGACATAGCTAAACACTGATTATAACTGATGACATTATACTCGGTTATATGAAAATAATCCACTTCTGTCTAGCGTGTTTATTAAATACCTAGCCAGCGCTGGCGTGACCAGGCTATAGAACCTAAACATTCTAGGGCTGATTTCATTCACCTGCTCAGGCTAAGGAATTGTGTGTGTACAAATCACATGAGACCCTACTGAACATTCTAACAAATCACTGATGGAAGACACTCAATTAGGCCACTATTGACAATGTTATTGGAGGATCTAACGATTGTAACCAATAATATATCTCCCATGTTAATATCCTAAGGCTGAGGCCAATATATGCTTAACGACAGCGTCAGCGTGAAAAGCATCACGTTTTAACCCTCACATCCGCGAAATAGTACATGTGATCCGCCAAAAAAATGGTGATTGCGTGCTCTGCTAAAAACAGATCCCGCCCCATGCACTGGTACCACCCCACGTTGATATCCAATGCTACCACTAATGGCATTGAGTGCAAAATGCGTGCAAAAATTAGCCCTAACGGGACCAATTTCCTCTCCTACCATGCACAATACGTTATTGTATAGTGTTTGGTAGGTCTATCCTGCATATGGCCTCGTTATGGCAAGCGATTAGGTGACATTATACATGGTGGCTGCAGGAATGAAGGTCCAGTGGGGGATCAACTGAAGGAAGCTCCACCTTTTGATATCATGTTTGGTGGAAGCGGCCTGTTTGTATTTTCTGCTTTGCATTGTTTTAACCAAAGATAAGGAAATGGGAAGAGACAGGAAATGGAAATAAATGAAAGGAAGGAAGTCGGGATAGTATCCAAATCCAGAAAATGATAGGGACCAATCAGCGCAGTTAGCTTTGATTTGCCTCATGCACCGAATTCTGAAAGCAATAGCTGATTGGTTAATACCAAGACTGAGAGCACATTTCCCCTGAAATTAATTTTCAGCTTAGCTTCTCTTGGAAAATGTGCTATGAGGAGATGTGTTAACTACAATATTGCCATAAATCCTGATTTATACCTAGCTATTATTGGATGCTGGAATTGTAGTACAGCTGGAGGGGCTAAAATAAGCTAATTTAAAATGACAGTGTCCCTTTAAAAAGAGCGCCAAATCATATACATTAAACACACTTGCTATAATAAAGCGGCTGTACAAAAAAGCTCTACGTCATAAATAATCAACACACATACAACTATATTGTCTTAAAGCACGTTATTCAATTCTGTTGTTACTGGTAGGTTGCTATGGCTAACTGGACCAGAGCAAAGCTTTATAGGGATTAACTTAAAAAGCCTGCAACTTGCCCTTGGATTTGCAACAGGAATCGATCTTAGGACTTAAGTGAGCCTCGTCTACCTGAACTGACCTAGAAGATCTGGTTCCTTGTCCAATCATTTATTAATGGTATTCTGCTTTAACATCGTCATATAGCACTCAACACAGCGAAAGGCAACGTTAACACCAAAGTGATATATTTACATTCTATATCTCATCAGTTTATTAAATCTCTTTCCTAAAGGACAACTTCACCCTCATAAGAACATCTTTTAGAAAGAATGGCCTCTTTAAAATAGTTGATATATCATAGTTTTTCCTATGAATCATACCTGTATGCCTGCTATGCTTCTGGATGCCTCATGAAAACTGAGCAATTTGAAAACTGTACTGAGGCCTGTACTGAGCCTGGGCATGCTCAGAAGAGGCAGACAGGAAATTAACCCCCAGTCATTGGCTGTGATGTCAACTGTCAAATTGATAACTGACACAGTTGCTAACTGGAAGAACCAGGAAGCAGAAACGGGGCAACGGACATTGTGCAGGATTTCAGGTTAGACTATATATTTCAGATTTCAAACTATTCACGTTTAGGGTTTTGGGGGGTGATTTGCCTGTATGTAAGTTTTCATTTGCGGGTTGGACTTGCCCTTTAAACGAAAATTGCACAGAAAATTGCAAAAAAGCATTGTGGGTCACGGATCCCATAAGGCATAGACCATGTGGCTGATGGCAGTTTGCAGTTCATTTACAGTTAAGATAGAACTTTCCTGGAACTTTGTTGAATAAATAACCAGGACAGTGGAAATGTTAATAAGCTTTAATCCAACTTTCCCTACTATTCTCTGATTATATTTTTAAGACTTTATATGACATTTGCTTGTGTCTGCCCGTGTGCAAACCGGTATATGAATAAGACCGGTAATTATGATTAATTGGTTATTCTATGGAGACCTTATGTGTATATAGATTTTTGTCGATTGAAAGCGTAGGAGCGGCCATAATGGACAAAGACTGAAGACCAAGTTCTTACCGAACAAATATAACATGTAAAATGTATTTAGTGATTTGCCGCTCGGTGGATGATCTGTAAAATGTCACCTTAACATTGTGAGTTAGATAGAATGATATTATCATTACGTGAAAGTAATGAATGGCCTTTCCCATGCGAAGCAAAAAGGCTGCTAGATTGCCCGTTGTATAAAGCAGAGTTTTTACAATGAACATGCACCATGAAGAGACTTTAGCTCGTTGCTAAGGCTTTGCATTCTTGCCAACAGTATAACGCACATTAAATGGATTTTAGCAAGACCCATCGATGGTTAATTAAAGGCAAAACATGCATTGAATAAAGAAATAAGACGAAGTAAAGGTACAAAATGTAGTGAATTTTAACTGTGCTTTTAAATGGTTTAAATATTGTAAAAATGTGGTTAGAAATTATAAAACTAAAATATATCCTCATATTCAGTGTATAGCTTGTCATCAGTTATAATTGGTGCTTAGCTATGTCATCACGATATTTGGTACTTAGCTATGTTATCACTTAAATTGGAACTTAGCTAAGTCATCAGTTATAATTAGTGCTTAGCTATGTAATCAGTCATTTCTGTTGTATTCAATTAGATGAACTGGACTTGAAATGTAGTTCTTGAAACATTTCGCTAGTCATCCGACTGGCTTTCTCAATTCAGAATGACTTGTACAAGAATCTGTGGCAATTATGTACCCTGGAAAATCCCAATTAGCATATCACAGCCAAGTGTTAAGGGCGTGGTTGGATAGTGGCTAAGAGGTGTTATAGGAACGCCCAGAGTAAGTGTCAAAACAGCATTGTACATGGCAGACAGTTGGTGTTGAACCCCCCACCTCTATTTAGGCTTGGTTTCTTTATTTTCACATAAATGGCCTCCTTAAAGGACAACTCCACCCTCATAAGAAAATCTTTCAAAGAATGGTCTCTTTAAAATATGTTGATATATCTAGTTTGTCCTATGAATTCATTACTGTATGCCTGCTATGCTTCTGGATGCCTCTGGAACTGAGCAATTTAGAACCTGTACTGAGCTGTACTGAGCCTGTACTGAGCCTGGGCATGCTCAGAAGTGGCAGACAGGGGATTAACATTCAGTCATTGGCTGTGATGTCAATTGTCAAATCCATAACTGACAATTATAACTGGAAGAACCAGGAAGCAGAAACAAGGAAAACAGGACATTGTGCAGATTTCAGGTTAGACTTCCATATTTCAGATTTCAAACTATTACCGTTTAGGGTTTTGAGGGTGATTTACCTGTATATAAGTTTTCATTTTAGGGCTGGACTTGCCCTTTACAACCTCTTTTTAACCAGTAACGTTCCTTTGCCAATATTTAACTTACAATCTTCAAAGGTGTGTCCTTTATCCTTAAGATGCAGTACACGGCTGAGTCTGACCCGAGGAATTGGCTCTTCTGTGCTGGGCCATACGTTGATGCAGTTGCTGTTTGGTCTCCCCCACATACAAAACATCGCATTCTTCACTGCACTGCACTGCATATATGATGTCGCTTTTCTTGTGTTTCGGTATTGGGTCTTTGAGTATTGAGTATTGGGACTCAATAATCAATAGAGAGCAGAAATACATGTTGGTGTAATGTATCCATTATCAATAACCATTTTAATGAATGATTCTCTGTTGCCTATAGTAATCATTTGCCATTTTTTGTTTTAGAAACAGTCCGCTATACCTTTAAAACCTTGGTTGTAACAACAGTAATAGTGCACATTGTACTACCTTCTTCAACCAACAGAGATGCTGTAGAGCTTTTGAATTCACTATGTTCATTAGGCCATTTTTAACAAGGAGTGTAAAAAGCAATCAAACTAGCTAAAATTAATAATGAAGTTAGGATAGCTGAAAAAGCATCACTAAGCCTAAACATTTTTTTAAGTATATTAATAGTAAGAAATGAGGACTGAGAATGTGGCACCATTAATTAATGGGGATAATTTAGTTACGGAGGATGGCGATAAGCAAATGTCTTGAAATTTTTTTTCCTCTGTATACACTATAGAAGATCCAAGACAGATATCATAGAGTATAGTAGCAATAATGGTATAAAAGATTCAAGTTCACTTTGGTTAACCGAGGATATGGTACAGAAAGAACTAAATAAGGTTAATATTAGTAAATCTCCTGGACCGGATAAAATACATCCTCGGTTACTTAGGGAGCTAAGTTCAGTTTTATCTAGGCCATTGTTTCTTATTTTTGCTGATTCCCTCATGTCCGGGGTGTGCCTCTGGATTGGAAAAAGGCTGATGTTATTCAATATTCAAAAGGGTAGTCGTTCACAGCCTGGTATTACAGGCCTGTAAGTTTAACTTCAGTGGTGGGGAAGATCCTGGAAAGTTTAATAAGGGATCATGTTCTAGAGTATGTTTCAAGGACTGACATTATAAGTAGTAACCAGCATGGATTTAGGAGGAAGATAGATCTTGTCAAACTAACTTGCTTGGCTTTTATGAGGAAGTAGTAGAAATTTAGACTCTGGATAGCAGTAGATGTATTTACTTGATTTTGCAAGGCCTTTTGATACAGTCCCCCATAGAGCGACTATGAATAAGCTAAGGTCTGTTGGTCTGGGGAGTCACATTTGTACATGATAGAAAATTGGTAGAAGAGGATCAGATGTAGTAGGGGGCTTCATCATTATGGACTAAAGTGCTAGGGGGGCCACAGGGGTCGTGTGGGGCCGCTTCTATTTAATCTACATTAAAGATGGAAGTGGGAATTGTCGCAAGGTTCTGGCTGATGACACTATTGTGTCGACACATCTTCGACCATAAAACTTCAGAGGATGTGCAATCGTTGCAAGGGGATCTAGATAGATTATCACAGGGCTGCAAGTGGCAGATGAAATTCAAGTTGAATGCAAGGTGATGCATTTTGGACTTAAAATACTTGTGCACTTATACTATAAATGGCTCTGTGTTAAGTGAATCCCTGGAAAGGGATCTTGGAGTTTTGGTGGATACAAACTAAAGGTAGCAAGCAGTGCCAGGCGGCAACAGCCAGAGCCAGCATGGTATTGTCTTGTATAAAGCAGGTATGAGTCAAGGGAGGAAAATGTAATTCTCCCTCTTTACAAAGCATTGGTAAGGCCTCATTTGGAATATGCAGTGCAATTTTGGAATCCTGTGTACAAAAAGGACATCTTTGAAATGGAAAGGTTCAGAGAAGGCAACTAATTAATAAGGGATTGGGGGAGCTTGAATATGAAGAGACTGGAAAAGTTACAATTATGTACGCTGGAGAAAAGGCGCTTGCGTGGGGATATGATTACTGTGTATAATATACATTAACGGGCCATACATAAACTATCTGGGCTTGTTCACCAATAGAACATGTCAGGACAGAGGACATCCCTTAAGACTTGAAGAAAAAAGGTTTAGGCTTCAAGCTCGGAAAGGGTTTTTCACTGTGAGAACGGTAAGGCTATGGAACTGTCTTCCAGTGGACTTTAATGGCAGGTTCATTGGTCAGTTTCAAAAAAGCTGGATGAGTTTCTGCAACAAAGGAATGTTGCAAGTTACTGGTATTGAACATAAGTAGAGTTGATCCAGGGAAATTTCCGATTGCCACTTGGAGTCAGGAAGATTTTTTCCCCCTTCAAAATTTGGTGGGTTTTTTTGTTCCTTCCCTGGATCAACAGTTAGGCAGGAAATGAGGATATTGCTAGAGGGGTTGGACAGGATGGACGTATGTCTTTATTCAACCTCAAATACTATACTAATACTATCCTATTTTTCCTTTGTCTTTGCAGGAATGTTTTTATTTATATTCTAAAACATATTGCGCTGTGATTCCTTCCAGAAAGATTCTGAGTTAGCCCCGCACTTTAATATTTAACTGTAACAAATGAAATAAAACGATCACTTCATTAACTGCTATTCTCAGTTTGCTGGACTAAAATTTAATTAAACTCTCATGAAACATGCAAACGGCGGCAGCCTGAAAGTACGAGAATTTCACAGGCTATGGTGAATTAAACCCCCAGTTATGATGGGAAATTATGTCTGTTAGTGATCCAACCTGCAGGCTGCATGCAACCACAGGACCTGCCGGAAGTGTGGTAATGGGCAGTCCATGGGTATGTTCTAGGTGGACCAGGCTTGTTACGGGCAGATTGAGACAGATCAAAGCAAGCGGCCTGGCGTCTACTCCTGGTGGCGCTATTGCAGCCCACTCCCTTGTTGGGCACCCCTTGTATAGAGTCAGCGAAGAAAATAGTTTATCAATGTCCTTATGTTTTAATTAGAGTGTGCATTATTAACTATAATTCACAAGCTGCAGTGAGTAATGTGAGCACTGATTATAACTGATGACATTGCTGAGCACTGATTATAACTGATGACATAGCTAAGCACAGATTATAACTGATGACATCGCTAAACACTGATTATAACCTGATGTCGTCGGAGCACTGATATAACTGATGTCATTGCTGAGCACTGATTATAACTGATGACATAGCTAAGCACAGATTATAACTGATGACATCGCTACAACCTGATTATAACTGATGACATCGCTGGCACTGATTATAACTGATGTCATTGCTGAGCACTGATTATACATGAATAACAAGGCTAAACACTGATTATACG
>CM033473.1:295461690-295532831 GCA_019447015.1 Hymenochirus boettgeri
CGCTAACAAATACAACTGTTATAACTAGACATCGCTGACACTGATTATAACTGATGTCATGGCTGAGCACTGATTTAAAACTGAAACATCTAACACTGATTATACCTGATGACATATCTAAACACTGATTATAACTGATTGACAATCGCTGAGCATCTGATTATAACTGATGTCATTGCTGACACCTGATTATAACTGTAACATAGCTAACACTGGATTTTAATTAACACCGTGATGAAACATAGCTAAGAGCACAAGAGTTAAATACCTAATATAATGATGACATCGCTAAACAACTGATACTAATAACTTATGACAAATATCGCTGAGCACTGTATTAATAACTGATGTCAACATTTTTTTTTCATATCATAAATATTAATTGCTGAACACTGATTTATAACTGATAAAAAACATAGGCTAAAACAAACACTGATTTTAACCTGAGACAAATAGCTAAAAACAAAACAAATAAAAAAAACACTAACTGATTATAACTGATGACATAGCTAAGCAACTGATTATAACTGATGACATAGCTAAGCAACTGATTATTCACTGATGACAAATTGCTGAGCACCAATTTATATCACTGAGGACAATTTGCTGAGCACTGATTTACATAAATAACTGTTTCAAACATAGCTAACAAAAAAAACACTGATTATACCTATGACATAGCTAAAACAAACACTGATTAAAACTGATGAACATAAAGCTAAGAAGGCACTGATATAAAATACTAAACTGATGAGACATAGCTAAAGAAGCACTGATTATAACTGCTGACATTGCTGCTCTTGCTGGAGCACTGATTATCAACTGAGATATAGCTACCCACTTGATTATAAACTGATGAGACCAATAGCTCAAACAAACAAACCTGATTAATACTGATGACATATAGCTAGAACACCCAGATTATAACAACTGATGACATAGGCTAAACACAGACAGATTATACTGATGACATGCATAAAAAAAAACACTGATTATAACTGATGACATACTAACAACACTGATTAATAACTGAGAGCACTGAAAGATGACATAATAAGCTAGACACAACAATACCACTGATTATAAACTGGATGACATTGATAAACACTGATTATAATAAACTGATGACATAGCTCAACACAAAAAAAACAACTGATATAACTGAATGACATAGCTAATCCCTGATTCTAACTGATGACATAGCTAGCCTGAATGGAGATATAACTGATGGAAAAATTTCCTGAGCATTGAATTATAAACTGAGGACAATAGCCTAAGCAACAAACTGATTACAAAAATATATACTGATGACCATAGCTAAGCACTGTTAATAAAAAAACTGAGAATTAGCTAAAAACGCAACTGATTATAACTGAATTGTGGACACATTGCTGAGTACACTTGATTATAACGTGATGACATCTAGCTAAGCACTGATTATTAACTGATGACAATGACTAGCACTGTTAATAACTAGAACTGAAACATGATGACATAGCTTTAAGAAGCACTGATTATTACTGAATGACATAAGCTAAAGCACTGATTATAACTGATGACAAAATAAGCTAAGCATTGATTAAATAACGTGATTAACATAAGCTCTAATAAAAAGCACTGATTATACTGAGACATAGCTGAAGCATTGATTAATTTTATATAAAATATAAACTGATGAGATAGCTAATAAGCCACACAAAAAAAACCCCACCAAAAAAATAAGCAACGAACAGTGATTCCATTTTGTATTTTGTTACAATGGGGTATGATTATTATTAACAGATATATGTGTCATGATGGGTTGCCTTCAGTGTGTCTGCGAGTTTTCCTCCCCCCTCACAGCTACGAGAGGGGACAGTTCCTCTGTCTCTTAGAGATTGTCCATTATTATATGATGGAGGAAATATGCGTTTCTATTTTTCATTCTGTTCTACTAGGCTTAGGAGGCCACAAAGCACATAGGCCCCCCCCGAGACAGTATGACAAATTTCGCCCGGCCCCACTTGGGTCTGTCTGCGGATGATATTATCTCTCTCCTCAGGCTCAGGTTGCAATAACAAGCCTATTTTTCTCGTTCCCCCAGTTTCCCAGTGGGTCCCTTCCACACCCTCCCAATTCCCCAAGCCTTTCCACATACCTCCATTCACCAATCCACCACCCCTCCTTTCCCCATGTCCAATTCCACCCCTTTTTCCAACAATTTTTGCTATTTCCTTTCCAAAATCCACCCAACCCCCTTTTCCAAGGGCCAGGTGTTCATTTTTGGTTTTTATATTGGGTCAGGTGCAAAGTGAGAACAAACAAAACCTTTATTAGAAGAGGACACGACTGAGTTCCCTTATTTTCTTTAATAAAAAAAGGAGAGAATGTTTTTGTTTTTGTGTCCGGCACAACAAATCCTCGCCCCACCACACCCCCACCACCACCCTCCGTCCCCACAAACTCCCCTCCACACCCCCACCTCACCCCACCTCCCACACCCCCACACCTCCCCCACATCCCCCACAATGTTTCCCCAGTCCACCCGGTTCCACATCCCCCACACACCCCCGCCCACAGTCCTCCGTCCCCCACGTCCCTTCCCCACCCAATCCCTCCAATGTCCCACTAACCAGACCCCGTCCCCCCCCCCCGCCTCCCTCCTCCCCACACCCCCACGCATTCCCCATCCAAAGTCCACGTCCACCCACACCATCCACCAACACCCCCACTCCACGTTCCATCCCACTCCACATCCCCACCCCACACGCCGACCACAAAACTCCCCATTCCACCTCCAACATCCCCACCCTCCCCATCCCCCGCACCCCACCCCCCCACCTCCCCACACAACCCCCACCACCCACGACACCTCCAACCATTCCACACTCAAACATCCCCCATCCCTCTTCCACCACACACTCCCCTAACCCCATCCCCCCACACCACTTCCCCTACCTCCTTCCATTTCCCCTCCCCTCCCATCCTCCCACACCCTTCGCACTCCGAATCCACCCCTTCACCTTTCCCCCAATCCGCCCACCCCCATTCCACACCACCCAACCCTTTCCTCCACCACACCACCCACCCCCCCCCATTCCCCATTCCACACACTTACCCACCCCCCAACACACAATCCTCCACCACCACAGCCCTACCCTCCCACCACCCTCCACCCCCCTTCCCACCCGCCCACGCATCCCCTCCAACCCCCCATCCCACCCCCCCCCCCCCCTCCCCTCCCCTTTTCCTGCCCACTTCCCGCCACTGCCACAGCCCCCCCCCTCCATCCACCCCCACCCCCCCCCAACCCATCTCCCTTTTCCACCTTCCCTCCCTCCATCCACACACCTCCACATCCCCCCCACCCCAACCTTCCAACATTTCCCCCATCCCCCATCCAACCACCACCTCCACCCCCACCCCACCAAACACATTCCCCAACACTCCACAACCCCACCTTCCCCACCACACCCACATTTCCTTTCCTCCCCCTTTTCCACAGTACCCCCCACCCTCCTTCCATTTCCCCCCCTCCCCCCGGCTGGCGGTGTGCCCCAACCCCCCACGCCAAGACCCCATCCCCCCAAATTTCCATTCCCATCCACCCACATCCCATCCAAACCCCCATTCCACCACTCATCCACCCCCCCCCCCATCCACCAACCCCCCACCACAACCATCCATCCACCACCTATAAACTTTTTTTTTTTTCATTCTTTTTTTTTTCATTTTTTAATTTATTTAATATTCTTAAGTGGTAAATATCTATATCTAACCCATCCCTCTCTCTCTCCTCTCCTTTCTCCTTCAATAAAACCCCCTTGCGTTGATCGAGGAGCAAAGAAGTTAAGGAAAAAATTTACACCCCCCGCTTTCCACGCCCTTCCTCTGCTGATCTGCAGACGCCGTTTCCTCCCCCTTTAATTACCCCGTCACAAGAAACAATAATTGGGAAGGTAGCAATCATACTTTTCATTGTTAATACAAAAAAAACTCTGTTTCCCAAAAATGTTTCGCAATGGTCTGAACATAGTCTTCTTTTTAGGGTGTGAGGAAAAGGTCCTTTTTCTTTCTTATTTCTCTTTCTAATCTCTTCTAAATCTACAAATTCTTAATTCTCTACTACTAGTTTTTTCTAACCTACAACTCAAAAAACATCTAAAAGCAAACCAAAAACAACCAACCACCACAAAACAAAACAACCAACAACCAAACAACAAACAAAACTAGAACAAAACAAAATCAAACACACACCCCCAAACACAAAAACAACCCCACAACAACCAACAAAACCACCAACCCCCAAAAACCAATACACACATACAAAACATAAACCTCAAACTAAACTTACTTAATATCACATTCACCTATATTAAATTTTCAATCTTTCTCCACTCTCCACGGAAAAAATATACAGTTTTTTGTCCATTTAGTTTTAATTACCTCCCCCGTTTTCTCTTCAATAAAAAACCTGCAGGATGCCAGATAAGGTACTGACTACTCCTACTTTGCTACTGCCACCACTAACACCCGATTGAAATCGCTACCCCCGCCCTACCCCACCCCCCCCACCCAGCCCCCCCCTCCCCCCCCCCACCCCCCCCCGCCCCCCATCCCAATAAATAACCCCACCCCCCGCCGCCCGCCTAGTACCTTACCCTTCTCTCCTGGCTCCTGATTGTATTGGAGAACAGGAAGTAACGACAACAGCTCCTTTACCTTCCGTTCTTCTATAAAACCAAACTTTATTTTTTTCAGTGGAGATACCCTTTAATCAATTATACTGTCCCCGAGGAGAATGATTTAGTTCACCCGTTTCTCTACATAGGAAGATGACCCCCATTTGGGAATCGCTTAAACTAATAGGGTCGGTCAGTCCTGGCCTATAACTGTAATTTTAGGGTGTCCGACCACCTCTCTTCTACACCCACTACGGTACACTGTCAATCCTATACTCTACTTGTAGCTTTGTGCACTGTTGCCATTATCCTACCTGTGGTTCTGAGGTTTACAGACTGATATGTTGGCGCCCTGTCAGCCATATTGTCTTTGATAAACAGATAAGGAATTCCCTTCCAATAATTCCCAATCTACCAATAATACATGACAACCCTCAAGACAATGTCCTGGTAAAGATTAACAATTACATGTGATTTATGACATTTTCCTACCTCGCCCCCATCTGAGTCTTTACCTTCATACACCTGAATTACACCGCAGGTAACAAGTTATTGGTAAACCAAATGAAACCCCCCCAATAATGAAGGATACCGTATTCCCAAATGTGTTCAATTATTCATCCTGAAGCTGCTAGGGAGAAATCCAAGTACAGGTATTAGGTAGCCGTGTGTAAAAGTGATTCCTGCCAGGCCCTGGAACATCAGATGGAGTAATTAATTTAGTGTTAGTCTAAGGATCACATGTCCACCCACAGGCCTTTAAACTAGAATGCGCTACAGTTCTCCGAGAAGAGCTTTACGTGGCATGTTAGCCATTTAGCAGGGTAATTATTCTAATGTGGGAAATAAAGAACTGTGGTTAAGATTAAAGCAGTAATTATACATCTCCCTGCTGGCTGAATGTGGAATTGCAACAGATTTAGGTTTTTGATTTATTATATAGTTGCTTGTGCCTTGGGGGCACTTGCAGTCCTTAAGATTCGTACAGGACAACAAGTCTTAACATTAGGGTCACTTATTCTACTTACTACACTATTTGGGGGCGGGGCTTATGATGCCTATGTTCAGGTCATGATAATTTAAAGGAGAGCCTGGTGCCTAGAGAATCATCTCACAATTACAGCAGCCCAATAACAGCAAAGATACATGGTTTCATAATGGGAGCTGCACTCTTTGCTTCACTTCCTGTACCCACTGGGTATAGCACATGTCCAATAGAAAACAATTCTGAGAGTGGTTTCTGACTTAGAGACACATTAGCAAATCCCTATACATTTATCTTGGATCTGAATTTGATTAGTATTGGACTTACACTGGGATCTGTATAGCAATGCAACAACTTTTTATATTTTAAAAGGACATGGGATCTACACCAACGCCTGAAAACTAATTATACATATACATACATATACATACGTATACATACGTATACATACGTATACATACATATACATACATATACATACATATACATACATATACATACATGTACATACATATATACATATACATACATATACATACATATACATACATATACATACATATATATATACATACATATACATACATATACATACATATACATACATATACATACATATCATACCTAATATATATATACTATAACATACATCACATATACATACATATATATATATACATAATACATACGACTACATATACTATCAACAATTATAGCAGAGGAGTAGGGACGCACTCACGGGTCGTTGCAACAATTTATCAGTTTATTAGAAAGTTAACATGTTTCCGTCCGCATGGCGTTCTTTAATCAAACTCTGTGTTTGTATTAAGTGACTGCGCCTGTAGGTACCTGTCTGTGTTTGTATTAAAGTGACTGCGCCTGTAGGTACCTTGTCTGTGTTTGTATTAAAGTGACTGCGCCTGTATGCCTGTCTTGTGTTTGTATTAAAGTGACTGCGCCTGTAGTTGCCTGTCTGTGTTTGTTTAAAGAGTGACTGCGCCTGTAGGTACCTGTCTGTGTTTGTAATTAAAGTGACTGCGCCTGTAGGTCCCTGTCTGTGTTTGTATTAAAGTGGACTGCGCTGTAGGTGCCTGTCTGTGTTTGTATTAAAGTGACTGCGCCTGTAGGTGCCTGTCTGTGTTTGTATTAAAGTGACTGCGCCTGTAGGTGCCTGTCTGTGTTTGTATTAAAGTGACTGCGCCTGTAGGTGCCTGTCTTGTGTTTGTATTAAGTGACTGCGCCTTAGGTGCCTTCTGTGTTTGTATTAAAGTGACTGCGCCTGTATGGTACCTGTCTGTGTTTGTATTAAAGTGACTGCGCCTGTAGGTCCTGTCTGTGTTTTGATTAAGTGACTGCGCCTGTAGGTCCTGTCTGTGTTTGTATTAAAGTGACTGCGCCTGTAGGTGCCTGTCTGTGTTTGTATTAAAGTGACTGCGCCTGTATAGGTGCCTGTCTGTGTTTGTATTAAAGTGACTGCGCCTGTAGGTCTGTCTTGTGTTTGTATTAAGTGACTGCGCCTGTAGGTCCTGTCTGTGTTTGTATTAAAGTGACGGCGCCTGTAGGTGCCTGTCTTGTTTTGTATTAAAGTGACTGCGCCTGTAGGTCCTGTCTGTGTTTGTATTAAAGTGACTGCGCCTGTAGGTACCTGTCTGTGTTTTGTATTAAAGTGACTGCGCCTGTAGTCCTGTCTGTGTTTGTATTAAAGTGACTGCTCCTTAGGTCCTGTCTGTGTTTGTATTAAGTGACTGCGCCTGTAGGTTCCTGTCTGTGTTTGTATTAAAGTGACTCTGCGCCTGTAGGTGCCTGTCTGTGTTTGTATTAAAGTGACTGCGCCTGTAGTGTCCTGTCTGTGTTTGTATTAAAGTGACTGCGCCTGTAGGTGCCTGTCTGTGTTTGTATTAAAGTGACTGCGCCTGTAGGTACCTGTCTGTGTTTGTATTAAGTTACTGCGCCTGTAGGTGACCTGTCTGTGTTTGTATTAAAGTGACTGCGCCTGTAGGTGCCTGTCCTGTTTGTATTAAGTGACTGCGCCTGTAGGTCCTGTCTGTGTTTGTTATTAAAGTGACTGCGCCTGTAGGTCCTGTCTGTGTTTGTATTAAAGTGACTGCGCCTGTAGGTGCCTGTCTTGTGTTTTGTATTAAAGTGACTGCGCCTGTGGTGGCCTGTCTTGTGTTTGTATTAAAGTGACTGCGCCTGTAGGTACCTGTCTGTGTTTGTATAAAGTGACTGCGCCTGTAGGTACCTGTCTTGTGTTTGTATTATAAAGTGACTGCGCCTGTTAGGTGCCTGTCTGTGTTTGTATTAAAGTGCTGCGCCTGTAGCCTGTCTTGTGTTTGTATTAAAGTGACTGCGCCGTAGGTCCTGTCTGTGTTTTGTTATTAAAGTGACTGCGCCTGTAGGTGCCTGTCTGTGTTTGTATTAAAGGTGACTCGGCGCCGCTGTGGTAGGCTGCGCTGTCTGTTGTTTGTATTAATGACTGCGCCTGTAGGTGCCTGTCTGTGTTTGTATTAAAGTACTGACTGCGCCTGTAGTGCCTGTCTGTGTTTGTATTAAAGTGACCCCGCGCCTGTAGGTGCCTGTCTGTGTTTGTATTAAAGTGACTGCGCCTGTAGGTGCCTGTCTGTGTTTGTATTAAAGTGACTGCGCCTGTAGGTGCCTGTCTTGTGTTTGTATTAAAGTGACTGCGCCTGTAGGTGCCTGTCTGTGTTTGTATTAAAGTGACTGCGCCTGTAGGTGCCTGTCTGTGTTTTGTATTAAAGTGACTGCGCCTGTAGGGCCTGTCTGTGTTTGTATTAAAGTGACGCGCCTGTAGGTGACCTGTCTGTGTTTGTATTAAAGTGACGCGCCTGTAGGTGCCTGTCTGTGTTTGTATTAAAGGACCGACGCGCCTGTAGGTGCCTGTCTGTGTTTGTGTATTAAAGTGACGCGCCTGTAGTGCCTGTCTGTGTTTGTATTAAGTGACGCGCCTGTAGGTGCCTGTCTGTGTTTGTATTAAAGTGACCGCGCCTTGTAGTGCCTGTCTGTGTGTTTAGTGACGCCGCCTTAGGTCCTGTCTGTGTTTGTATTAAAGTGACCGGCCTGTAGGTGCCTGTCTGTGTTTGTATTAAGTGACTGCGCCTTAGGTGCCTGTCTGTTTTGTATTAAAGTGACTGCCCTGTAGTGCCCTGTCTGTGTTTGTATTAAAGTGACCGCTGCCTGTAGTGCCTGTCTGTGTTGTTAATTAAAGGTGACCGCGCCTGTAGGTACCTGTCTGTGTTTGTATTAAAGTGACCGCGCCTGTAGGTACCACTGTCTGTGTTTGTATTAAAGTGACGCGCCTGTAGGTACCTGTCTGTGTTTGTATTAAAGTGACCGGCCGCGTAGGACCTGTCTGTGTTTGGTATTAAAGTGACCGCCTGTAGGTACCTGTCTGTGTTTGTATTAAAGTGACGCGCCTGTAGGCACCTGTCTGTGTTTGTATTAAAGTGACCGCGCCTGTAGGCACCTGTCTGTGTTTGTAGTAAAGTGACCGCGCCTGTAGGCACCTGTCTGTGTTTGTAGTAAAGTGACCGCGCCTGTAGGCACCTGTCTGTGTTTGTATTAAAGTGACCGCGCCTGTAGGCCCTGTCTGTGTTGTTTAAAAGTGACCGCGCCTGTGGTACTGTCTGTGTTTTGTATTAAAGTGACGTGCGCTGTAGGACCTGTCTTGTGTTTGTATAAAGTGACCGCGCCTGTAGGTCACCTGTCTGTGTTTGTATTAAAGTGACCGCGCCTGTAGACCTGTCTGTGTTTGTATTAAAGTGACCTGCGCCTTAGGTACCTGTCTGTGTTTGTATTAAAGTGACCCGCGCCTGTAGGACCTGTCTGTGTTTTGTATTAAGTGACCGCGCCTGTAGGTGACCTGTCTGTGTTTGTATTAAAGTGACCGCGCGCCTGTAGGACCTGTCTGTGTTTGTATTAAAGTGACCCGCGCCTGTAGGTACCTGTCTGTGTTTGTATTAAGGTGACCGCGCCCTGTAGGTAACCTGTCTGTGTTTGTATTAAAGTGACCGCGCCCTGTAGGTACACTGTCTGTGTTTTGTATTAAAGTGACCGCGCCTGTAGGTACCTGTCTGTGTTTGTATTAAAGTGACCCGCGCCTGTAGGACCTGTCTGTGTTTGTATTAAAGTGACCGCGCCTGTAGGTACCTGTCCTGTGTTTTGTATTAAAGTGACCGCGCCTGTAGGTACCTGTCTGTGTTTGTAATTAAAGTGACCCGCGCCTGTAGGTCCTGTCTGTGTTTGTATTAAAGGTGACCCGCCTGTAGGACCTTGCTGTGTTTGTATGTAAAGTGACCGCGCCTGTAGTACCTGTCTGTGTTTGTATTAAAGTGACCGCGCCTGGTACCCTGTCTGTGTTTGTATTAAAGTGACCGCGCCTGTAGACCTGTCTGTTTGTATTAAGTGACCGCGCCTTAGGCACCTGTCTGTGTTTGTATTAAAGTGACTGCGCCTGTAGGCACCTGTCTGTGTTTGTATTAAAGTGACCGCGCCTGTAGGTACCTGTCTGTGTTTGTATTAAAGTGACCGCGCCTGTAGGTACCTGTCGGTGTTTGTATTAAAGTGACCGCGCCTGTAGGTACCTGTCTGTGTTTGTATTAAAGTGACCGCGTCCTGTAGGTACCTGTCTGTGTTTGTATTAAAGTGACCGCGCCTGTAGGTACCATGTCTGTGTTTGTATTAAGTGACGGCAGCCTGTAGGTACCTGTCTGTGTTTGTATTAAAGTGACCCCGCCTGTAGGTACCTGTCTGTGTTTTTGTATTAAAGTGACCGCGCCTGTAGGTACCTGTCTGTGTTTGTATTAAGTGACGCAGCGCCTGTAGGTACCTGTCTGTGTTTGTATTAAAGTACCGCGCCTGTAGGTACCTTGTCTGTTGTTTGTATTAAAGTGACTGCGCCTGTAGGTACCTGTCTGTGTTTGTATTAAAGTGACCTGCCTGTAGTACCTGTCTGTGTTTTGTATTAAATGACCGCTGCCTGTAGGTACCTGTCTGTGTTTTTGTATTAAAGTGACCGCGCCTGTAGGTACCTGTCTGTGTTTGTATTAAGTGACGCGCCTGTAGGTACCTGTCTGTGTTTGTATTAAAGTGACGCGCCTGTAGGTACCTGTCTGTGTTTGTATTAAAGTGACCCACCGGCCTTATGGTACCTGTCCTGGTTTGTATTAAAGTGACCGCGTCCTTAGGTACCTCTGTGTTTGATTATAAAGTGGACCCAGCGCTGTAAGGTACCGGTCTGTGTTTGCATAAAGTGACCGCGCCCTGTAGGTACCATGTCTGTGTGTTGGGTTTGCTTAAAGTGACCCGCGCCTGGAAACCTTATCTGTGTTTTGCATTAAAGTGACGCGCGCCTGTAGTACCTGGTGTCGTGTTTGCATTAAAGTGACCGCGCCTGGGTGCACCTGTCCTGTGTTTTGCATTAAGTGACCGCGCTGTAGGCACCTGTCTGTGTTCATTAAAGTGACCGCCGCCTGTAGGCACCTGTCTGTGTTTGCATAAAGTGACCGCGCCTGTTAGGCACCGTCTGTGTTTGCATTAAAGTGACCGCGCCTGTAGGCCCTGTGTGGTTGATAATGACCGCGCCTGTAGGCACCTGTCTGTGTTTGTATTAAAAGTGACCCGCGCCTGTAGGTACCTGTCTTTGTTTTGAATTAAAGTGACTGTGCTGTGTTTGTATTAAAGTGACTGCACCTGGTAGGTACCCTGTCTGTGTTTGTATTAAAGTGACGCGCCGGTAGGTACCTGTCTGTGTTTTTATTAAAGTGATGCGCCTTTAGGTACCCTGCTGTGTTGTATTAAAGTGACTGCGCCTGTAAGGTACCTGTCTGTGTTTGTATTAAAGGGACTTAGCGCCTGTGGTACCCTGTCTGTGTTTGTATTAAAGTACTGCGCCTGTAGGTACCTGTCTGTGTTTGTATAAAAGTGACTCGCCTTGTAGTATAACCTGTCTGTGTTTGTATTAAGTGACTGCGCCTGTAGGTCCTGTCTGTGTTTGTATTAAAGTGACGGCACTGTAGGTACCTGTCTGGTTTTTGTATAAGTGACCCGCGCCTGTATGTACCTGTCTTGTTTTGTATAAGTGACCAGCGCCTGTAGGTACCTGTCTGTGTTTGTTTTAAATTGACCGCAACCTGTGTACCTGTCTTTGTTTGCATTAAGTGACCGCGCCTGTAGGTACCTGTCTTGTTTGTTTAAAGCGCCCGCGCCTGTAGGTACCTGTCTGTGTTTGTATTAAAGTGACCGCGCCATGTAGGTACCTGTCTGTGTTTGCATTAAAGCGACCGCGCCTGTAGTACCTGTCTGTGTTTGTATTAAAGCGAACCGCGCCTGTAGGTACCTGTCTGTGTTTGCATTAAAGTGACCTGCGCCTGTAGCTACCTGTCTTTGTTTTGTATTAAAGTGACTGCGCCTGTAGGTACCTGTCTGTGTTTGTGATTAAGTGACTGCGCCTGTAGGTACCTGTCCGTTTTTTGTATTAAAGTGACTGCGCCTGTGGTACCTGTCCGTGTTTGTTTTGTATTAAAGTGACTGCGCTGAGGTACCTGCTGTGTTTGTATTAAAGTGACTGCGCCTGTAGGTACCTGTCTGTGTTTGTATTAAGGTGACTGCACCCCCCTGTAGGTACTGTCTGTGTTGTATTAAAGTGACTGCGCCTGTAGGTACCTGTCTGGTTTGTATTTAAAGTGACTGTGCCTGTAGTTACCTGTCTGTGTTTTGTATTAAAGTGCCGTGCCTGTAGGACCTGTCTGTGTTTTGTATTAAAGTGATGGCCCTGTAGGTACTCGTCTTTTGTATTAAAGTTGACTGGGGGGGGGGCACCTTAGCCACCTGTCTGTCTTTGTGGAGTTAAATTGACTGTTGATTATTATTGGTTACATTCCTGTTTAGTACAAGTCCTTGATAAATTGGTTGGTACATGTTTTAGTACACACGTCTGGTTATAAATCCCTCTCATTGCATGTCACTACCTGTAGGTACACGGTTGACTCTGTAAATTTCGTCTAGCTGCCTGTACTTGTTCAGTCTTGTTACGACAAGCCGCGTTCTCCTGTAGATGCTCTGTGTGTAGATTAATATTCTTGTGCCTGACACCGTAGGACTTTGGTATCATAGAGAACGCCAGTGCTTAGCTAGAGGGGAACATGTCCGTAGGCGTTAATCTAGTGCTGACTTATCCCAGGGATTGTGGGTGGAAAGGAAAATTCATGTTTCTTCATTTACACTAATCTTTCATTTTGTACACATTAAAACTAGGGGAAACCCGAGTAAACCGTTCGCCTGCACTGATGATGGCGGAATTTCACCTCAAGACTTTTCTAGCCAGGTAACAGATGATTAAGATGGCATTACGGCCAAGGCCACACTAGAACGTCACCAAATCGTCGCCTGTTATCGTTACGATTGCGTGTGGTTTTTGCTTTGTTCTTTTTTTCTTCTTGCGTTTAGGAACAACCTTTTTATATAACCGTTTCATTATGAAACCTGCATGCGTTACCAAAACGCGAACGGAGCACAATGTGCTGCGCATAGGAATCGCCGGAATTTCTGTCTGCGTTCCTGCGATTTCTATTTTAGCGAATATAACGTGGGAAAACAACGCGCTGAGTGGGCTTAGAGTCCCTAAAGGGTCATTGCATTCAAATATTACTGGAATTCACCTGGTGGGTTTCCCCTTTACAGAACTGTAGATCAGTGTCCTGTGGCGTGTAGCGTATTCATATCATTTCATCACAGGGAAGGTAACAGTTTATTTATCACAAACTACAGAAATGTCTCCCTGGTGTTCCTACTTTCAATTTACTTTTCTGTCTTGCTTATCCAAATTGAACTGATTCTTAAAAAGGTTTGAGCAGTTGTCATTTAAAGGACAAATAAGGTTGGTTTCACACCAATAATCGTTAAAAGATGACAAAGAATCTATAGATCCTGTGTGTCATTTTTAAAGATCCCCTACACACAAGTCAGGCGTTCTCCTAAATGAAGTATGGGGTTTGGAACTGCCAACATTCCCTACAAGCCAGTCCGTACTCCCTAAACTTACTGAGACGTAGCATTTAGTACACTCCATTTTAACACCATTTTTGGCCGAAATGTTGGTTGCCAACGTCTGACGGTAAAGAACAGGGATTGCCGTCTGCTCTGTTATTAACATGGCCTCCCGAGCGTTTTATTTTCTAGTTGTGCCCGATTAATGTGCGGGAATATAATCCGTGTATTACCATAGCAAACGTGACACATCTGGTAAATAGCACGGTACCATCTTTCAAAAAAATTAAATTGTGAGTGTACCAGCCTGACAATGAGACGTGTCCTTGTGCAGGGAGCATGACACAATCATGGCTCTTCTCACACAATATAACTGTTCACATTCACTTGTATTCCCCTGTACAGTGTAATAATACAATGTGTGTGTAAGAGCCAACTGGTGGGGACCAGGCTCTAGTTGCCAGTCTATTAAATAACCAATGCCTGTCATGGCTAACTCTTCCCACACCCTGCTAGTAATGGAAATACTGACTGGCCATTAGCATGTAAATTTATATACTTGTTCGGTTTAACGGGGAAGAGGTGGTAACCCTACTATGGTGTGTTTTAAGGTTCTCTGTGGTCTCAGGCACTCAATTTAATGATGTGTCCCCTCGAATAACAGGGACTTTAATAGGGATAACGCCTAATATTGGGCTGCAGACGTTTTATATGCACTAGAGCGCCCAAACGACGGACTGGTTGTATAAGATATGGGAGATATTGATATAGTTTTGCTAGGATGAATGAAAAATATTTCACTAGTCATTGTTTGCTGTGCTGAGCTATGGGTGGTGGTGATGTCATGTGGTATGACTGTGTAATGACATGATTGTTGAGGTATAAACAAGGTTGATGTGGTAAGACAGTATGATTGGGTTACCATGGTACGACGTGTTATCCTGTGGTATACGTGGTATCCTGTGTATGATGTGGTATCGTTGTTGTCTAGTATGATGTGGTTGATATGGGATGTGTATGGGATTCGTATGATGTGACTATGACATGGTATGAGACGGGTAGTGACGATTATGAATGTATATGGCAATGGTAGATGTTATGGCTGGTTTTAGGGATGGAGATTGATAGAAAAGCATTAGGATATGATGGGTGTGACCAAGAGAAGTGAGCAGGTTAATTAGTGTAAAGGTGATAATATTTTTTTTCTACTGAAACACCCTTTTGTGACCTTTTTTCCATTCATTTATTCAGCCACTCTTGCTCAAACTGTAAATAATAAAATGGAATCTTACTTGCATTATACAGAGTTTGAAGAACAATAGGTAGAACGTAAAATCCATTGGTCACACTACACTGTTTAAAATAATAAATCCCTCTTTCTATGGTTTCTTCTAAACCTTATTACTGTCTGTACGGACCTGACAATGCACCTTTGTGATGACACCGTACCCCAGTCCCCACAGCGGGGAAGAGATCTTACCAATCAGAAAGAACAAATGTGGAAATTTCTCTCACATCATTGGTTAAACCCTCAGTGCTGCTCGGTGAAGTCAGTTGGTTCATTACCAACACTTTCATTTTATAATTCTCTCTCCTTAATCTATCTAAGTCCAGTGTAATGTTTTGTTCCCTCCAGCTGATTGCACTGGCTTTCCGTACCGGATCGTCTCCCCCGCTGTTCCTCCAAGGCGTCTGTAGTCACTGTTAGATATACACACCACGGCTTATATTCAACATAGCTATTAAAGAAATAAAACTATGTATGGAAATCTAAGGCAAAATATCAAACTATTGCATCGGATGCAGTGCAAATAGACATCTGTAATGACGTCTGACTTTTCACCACTTTCGCCCCGCATATGGTAGCCTCAACGCCTTCCATGAGAGAACTTTGCACATCTTTACTCCAATGGCACCTAGACTAAGGAACACATTTTATATATGATAAGAATTTTAATGCACAGTACGTATCAGGAAAGTTCACGCTAACCATCTTAAATGGTTTATAGCATGGACGTCTGTAATATAAGATAGGAATTAAGCACGTATTAGGATAATGTTTGTGATTGGTTTAACACAGGATGACATGTGGAAGATGTTATAAAAACAGTCATTGGGTTGGGATTATCTCTAATTAAGTGTTGAATAAATCATCCTATATCGATCAGTGTCTGTCTTTTCAGGCTTCTCTCTTTACTTCCTCTTCCTGCACTGCTGCCTTCTCATGGGCATAAAGATCCTTGTTTGACATATTCACAGCAACAGCTTTTGACGCTGTAATTAGTCTAGGACAGCTGTAATGGGCTGTACAGAAATCTTTCCAAAGGGGAGCCAAGCGGAATGTAAAATCTGGTAGCAGATAAGGTTAAAGGGGAATTATAGTTTCCTTATTTTATTTTGAAATAATGAAGTGTAACTGCATGTGTGAGCGATTTTAGGGTCAGATTATTTATATACATAATTTCTGCAGGCTCTCCATTACGCATTATAATTGTTATTGATGTGCATTGGGTTGTTTAAGATAGTCTTTGGTCTGCCCACCCAGTAGCTCCTGGACAGCTCCCTGGCATGGAGAGAGGAAATTCCCAGGTTTTGATATGATTTTATAATGGTATCACCCTTTCTATAAAAACGCACTGAAATATAACTTACCTACTCTGCTCAGTAGGGAACACGGACACCCACTTTACCCCAGGGCTCACTATTGTTCGATCACAGGTTTTTCCAGTGCTATGAAGCCATATTGGTAGTCTTGGAAAGCTGGCGAACCCCCCATACATCTTTTTTCAACAGCTGTAGAGCCCAATGCTATCAGATTAATTGGGCTATTTTTAAGATAGTTATTTTTTTGCATAACAAGCGGAAACATGTGTTTATTGCTGTATAAAAGTGCCTGTCATTCATGAAACAGTTTTGGGCCATATTTATTCTTGTTCTTTGTTTACTGTGACACAGAAAATACAAGTTTTTTTCCTCAATCAGCATTTTTTAACTACTATGGCACCTTTTCCAATTAGAATCTCTTAAGAGATAAGTCTTAATTAAAAAACTGAGCATCTCATCCAATGGCTCTCTCATTGGAGCTGACACAGGCAGTTTGGTTAATAAAAGAATTTCCTGCAGTTTCAAATCCATTTATTCCATTGATTTTTGTGGTGCGCTCAGTTTTTTTTAACTAAACTTTTTGTTGCTGCTCAAACTTAAAATTTTTAAAGGGACCACTGACTACTCTCTTGCAGCCCGCCTACAGTCAGTGTCCCTGACACTCCTCTTCCTATCTCAACTAGAGGGGGCACAATGAATAAAGGAGAGGGCTAACTGGGGGAGGAGTCAGAAAGATTCAGTTAAAATAACAAGGTACTGTGCCCTCCATTAAGTGCCCTTTAATTGAAAAGATCGTCTTATTTCTCCTTAAAAAACACCTAGGAGCGTCTAGTAGCTTCTCTGGAGATCTTAGTAAAGGCATGTGCAATTACACTTCCCGCCCCATCTCCAAAAATCGATCTTTTCTACTAAAGTAGCTTATAGACCTGCAGCCATCCTCTATCCATTCCTCTCTATGGGACACCTTATTGGAGAAAAAAACATTTTTCGGCTTGTGGTCTATCTTTAAAAATGAATTGATTTTTTTGGGGCAGGCTTATGATCAGCTGATGATGCTCTGTCCCAGCAGTGGCATGCTTCCAAACCTAAACCAGTGAATTGTCACAGCCTTACAGTGGTAGCAAGAACACCTTTATACTGCTGTAACTTTGGATACCTGCAGAGCTAGAAATAGATACTGGAATTCATTTAAAAACGTTAGAGTGTTGTCCTTTTTAATAAAGGCAATTTGTTGGAGACCACAGTTCCCCTTGTAACAAAATAACATTTCACTTTGAAGAGTAGTGAAAGCAAAACAACAGGGTACATAAGGGAACCACAAAAAATAAATATTGAGACGAGACCCCGCATGTGAATTTTGCTAGATTATCCTCAACCACACTTTAAAAAAAAAAACGAGGTCTAATGCATACAAAGCACTTATGGTTTTTATTTTTTCATAGTTCTTGGTTTGCTAGGGCAAACCACATAATTACTATTTAAAAGTAGCAGTGCCCTGTTTCAAGCATATCTAAATATTAATCTCAACATCTAACCAATGATAAGTGCGCATTTTGTGGAATGAACCACCTTTCTTCCATCAATTTAAGAATTTTTTCTGTATTTTTTGGTAGTGAATATTATTATGGATTTGAGGCAGTTTTATGTTCCCTTCAGTTCCCTTTTGTCATTTAATTATTAAAACGGTGCATTTCAGTGTAACTTACCTTTTATTGTATTGAATCCTGAAGCGCAAATTACTTTATCTGCGAGAACTCCATATAAAAAAAAAGCACATGTAAATTAGTTAGGCAATGTAATCTGTGCCAGTTATTCAGCCATTATAATGTATTAACCAATAGAAATTCTAAATCAACTGAGGGTTTTCTGTGGACCAGTAACCAATCTTCTTCTATGAATATTACAATTACATTGTTTTTCTAGGGGGGATATAATATCACTATAATTTGTTTTTTTTTAAAGTTTAAAAAGGGTAAGAAGTGGCATAAAACGTTGGATGATGTCATAAATAAGCAACCGCCAAACTCAATAACAATGTACACTTCTTTTTATAAATGTTTTATTATTTTAGCTCACAAATGTGGAAAATGTTAAAGAACAATTAACAACACTCAATTTAAATCTTTAACCTCCCTATTTTAATTTCCCCATATTATAACGAAATTAAAGCTCTCCCGTCTTGGTCCTTGCCTCCGCTTAATTTCTTTAATAGGGGTGGCACTCAGACCAGCAGTTGACACTAGGAGCTTCAAATTTAGTAATATTGGCCAAACCAGGGATGACGGATGTTAAGGTCGTTACCCTGGTCTAAAATTTTGGTATTATTGCCCTTAAAATTAAATGGTGTCAATGATATTCTTTCTTGCCTTCTAAAAATAATCCAGCTATCCTTGTTCTGGGATTGTCCTACTTTTAAAAACAGTGACCTATATATAAACTATTTACAGTACGTTTAATCATCTATCTTATTTCTTACATGGTCCTCTCATTCGTTTTCCAGGTCGGGGTAAGGGAGAATTGTGCGGTGTAAGCCAATTCGCTGAGGTATAAACATTTAATTAGGATTATTATTATCCAGACCTTTCTTACTCTCCTCCTCTTCTGCCAAGATCTTGAAACTGACATGTATCAGTTTTGCCTTTACACAGCGTGAAAGAGAGAGCTGTTCATTAATGGCTTTCCTCCCTCTGTGCGCTAAGGTGTGTGTGTGTATGGTGGGAGGGTAAATGTGCAAAGTAACTGATTTTCACTAGTTTTGCACGTTTCTTTACATTAGGTGGTTTAAAATTACTAAGAAAGGCAAGAAAATAATCTCCAATCTCCTAATACTAACATATAAACACGTTCATTGAAATACAGGTTTAAATTCTTGCCACGGACTTGTATGTGTTACTTGTTCTGTTTGTTGGTAACCATTTATAAAATATATAACGGACTCCTGGGTTGTTCCAATTGGAGCTTAAGAGATCTCTAAAAACCCTTTTTATTAACTATAACTGACCCTGGCGTTAATGAGAAGGAAATAGATGGTAATAAGGGCAGTACAGACATTAAACCTGACTGTACCTACTGCTATGCTGTGTGATGGGTACAGGCATCCAGTCATGGTATTGCTGGTAAACCAATTTAAAAATGCCAATAGAGATTGAAAACATAAATGAAAAGTAAGAATAATGGGGAAATAGGGGTCTCATAGTGTCTGTTTTATTTAGGATAACTTATTCAAGAGTACAGGGCTCCTGTGTGGCCTAGTATGTGTATATTATACAGGCACATGTCCATGTTGTTAGGCAATTTTACCTCTACACCCCAGAAATTCTATTAAAATAAACTATGAAGGGTTATGCAAGCTTGCTGTTCATCTGCATAACCAATCATGTTGTAGCTTTTATACTCAGTTAGATAACTCGATGATTTCTGCCGATAAACAGCACTAGTGTAATCACTAACCTTTCTAAGGTCCATAACAGATGTGGAATCGTGGGGCTGGACCTTTGTGCCACCTAGAATGATCTGCCAGCCGTATCAACAATGTATGCCCAACCAATGTCTCTTTTCCAACCAGACCGAGCACTGTTTCCCAAATGGATGCTCGTCCTACAGGTCGGGCCTTGTAATCGCATATTCTGCATTAGGTTTCTATAATAACAAGATCCAGTAATTCATAGGACATTTTTTTAAACATACTGTGAAGTAGCCTGTACAGTCATTTCAATTTGCCAGTCTCAATCACAAGGACTGTAAACTGGGCATGTATGTACTTCATAGACAATGGGTAGGATACTCGATTAAATGAATGCAGCTGATTTATCTTACACAATGAGTAATAACACTAATTCTACTGAGTCGTAAAGATAGCTGACTATTACACATCGACATTTGTAAGTTTCCTTTTACCTTCACTAGCGCTGAACAATAGATGGTTGCCATCTAGGATTTTCCTCTGAGCAGTGACTGGTCACATTAACATAAAAAGAAGCACATTCTTGAGGGTAGAAGAAGGCATCTCATACGATTAATGACTAAATGTTATGTGTAATTATGTTTAGTTAATATCTCGATGAGGTATACCCCTCCCAACCCCCCCTATCTAACGCTTGGAATCATATAACAAATAGGCAATTTATTATATCAGAATTTGACATCTAAGTTTAGTGGAACACTAAATCCGCCCAAAGGAAATGAACAATCTATAGCGATATTCCTTGGTGAACAGCTATGGTACAGGACCAATTCATCATTTCAAAATCTTTTAAATGGTTCAGATAAAAACACTCAACTTTCCACGTGCAAACCGTTTCCGTTAGAAGAAGCATGAAATTGGAGGATTGTCTGTTATCTGGCAATAACACTACAGCCATTGCAGAATCCCTGGGAGCTCTCCAGTCCTGATAACGCTTCAAATCCCCAACTCAACTCTCTCCTCTATGTAGATGAAATTCTATACATCAGACTCAACCATCAGCCCTTCTGTACTGAATAATATTGGCAGTCGTCTCCACTGAATAGGCAAATGGAATTTTGGCAAAAAAAAAAAAAATACGAAGAAAAAGAATAAATGCGATAAGAATTTCTTTACATTTTAAGCTTATTTTTGTTGAAATATTGTTTATTAAAATGCGGCTGACCTAAGAATACACATAGAATTTCGTTTGAATGGGAGAGGGAGATGATTGTAATTTCAGATTGGAAAACAATGGTTTCCCTGGGGACATTCTAAACCCATGGAAGATACATACAATCCGCACATGTAAATAAAATAAATCTGTATTCCAGGAGTCAGGAATAGGACAACAGACATAGATTTACAGTAAAGCTACAGACTATTGACATTTTCGACCACTCACTAGCCCTGTGTTGATTAATTTTTATTTAATAAATTTTAAATAATATTTTAAAGAGGAACTGTGGTCTCCATACCAAGTGACTCCTTTCAAAAAAAAGGCCCCTGCTACCTTAAAATGGCTGGCCCAAGGCTGCTTGTATCTAATTGCAGCCAATTCCAAGTTACAGCAGTATAATCTTTTAACCTGCTACCACTGGAGCGTGGATATGTCCCCCATTTTTAGGGTTGGACATGCCCACTGCTGAACAGAGCCCATCAGCTGCATCATAGCCCCACCCCCATAAATTCTAATCATTTTTAAAAGCCTAGCCACAAGCCTGAAATTATTTTTTTTTTTCCTCCCTAACGGTTCCTAATAGGTAGAGGACAGAGAAGGTTAAGAGTTTGTAACAAGAACCAATTAAATTGGGTGGGCTTGTTGACACCACTTATACCATGATTCCTGTCACGCGACACGAGACAGGGGAGTCTGGGAAGTGTAAAAGCTAGGTACAACACATTACAGATTTCTGAAAGATTAACCGACAGATCTGCAAGATCCTGTCTGCCATCTTTCAAAGAACTGCTCACAACAGTCCGACGTTCCCCTTGACTTCCATAGGGAGAAGCTCGGACTGTGTGTTTCCATCGTCCAACGCTAGTAACTTCTCTATAGTCTAGCGTTATTTCCCGAACGAGGCTTCGGCCGCACCCGATCGTTTGGCGGCCGCTCGCTCGTTCGGGAAACGACTAACACACCATACACGTAAAGGCCCTGATCCGTCGATCCGCGGTAATCGGTGGGCTTTATCGTTAGTGTGTGTACCCCGCTTAAGTCTATAACTTAAATTCAGCCAAGAGACTTCATCCTAGGTTTGTTTGAAGGTACGCAAAAGTTTTGTTTCAATTAAAGAATCATGTATGGAAACCGCATTTTACCCTTATATAATCAACTGCACAATATAATTTAAGCAGCATAGTCCAATGGTGTCCCAACCTAACACCCCCAACATCGGATCAATTTCGATATCTCAGAAGGATAATATGCCCACCTGTCCCTTAATTTTCTTCAGATTTGCACGGGGGGGCAGAGCATGGGCAATTGTTTTGTGGAGAGGCTAGACTGGGCATTGTAATGGTCATTGATAATACCATATCTGACTAAACGTAACTAAAACCATATAGTAATGTAATGTATATTTGGTGTGAGAGCCAGGATTCCAGTAAGGACCATCGACTGACACCCTCTGCTGCCTGTTTTTTGTTTGTTAACTTCTGTTAGTAATTGTAGCTCTATGTATATAATGAACTTTGCGATGAGGGATAGAATTGGGTATTTAACGGTTTGAACATATCTGCTGCCAAGTTCAAGTTCCTTTAATCACTTTTCCCATCACCTGTGACCAAAATATCTGCATGGAAGTCAACCGTCCTTGGTTCACAACAAGTTCTGAACAGGTCACCCGGAAGTTACTGCCTCTGCCTCATCCATTAAATTGGTCCTGAAAGAAATGTGAAATTAGTGTAATGATCCAGTAGTGAGCGCTAATGTTGGCCAACCAAATCTTCACTAGTCCACTTAGGGAATTTGGGTACTGGAATGTGTCTAGCCCCACTCTGACAAACCAACAAAACAATGTGCAGAAGTGTATATTGGCCCATACAGTGAACATTACACTCTGTTAGTGGTTTTAGAATTCCCTTCTTTTACAGTGACTTTAGTCTCCTTTTAAAAAGCTAATTCACCTGATAACAAGACAATCCCCCAATTATGATTTGACCTTTGGCATACCGTGTTAGCTCAAACAACAGTGATGATCTTTTCATCTAACCAGGAATCCTCCTCCTGTCTGATTTTATTCATCAGGCTGGTCCTTGGTATTTTCTATTGATTAGTACGTATGATGAAATTCCTCTGTGTGATATTCCTGTGAAGGCAGGTAAAGATTCCCATTGATTGGCGAGGGTAAGTGAGGGATTACTCTCTTTGGTGGGCCTATGGTAAATGGTAATTAAAACAGGCTCTGTTCCTCTTCCTGTCTCTCGCAGTCCCCAAATTCCTCCAGGCTTAATTTGAACACAATGTTAATTGGCCATTTACGACACATTCTCACACTTGAATAGCTTTAGTAGTAGCCTTTGTTAGTGCGCTGAGAGTGTAGTCCTCGCAATGTTGGATGTGGTAGTTCTTCAAAATGCTGATAGTTTATTCTTCCAAATGATGCGAGTGATAATAACCCCCATAACAGCTGAGAGTGGTAATCCCCCACAATGCTGAGAGTGGTATGTCCTCCATGCTGATTAGGTAATCCCTCCCAATTGCTGGAGAGTTCTATCCTCCAACTGCTGAGAGTGAAATGCCCTCCAATATATGAGGGTGGTAAGTCCTTCAGATTCTAAGAGTGGTCATCCCCCAAGGCTGAGAGTGGTAATCCCCCAATATTGAGAGTGTAGTCCTCCCAATGCTGAGAGTGGTAATCCCCCAATATGAGAGTGGTAGTCCTCCAATGCTGAGAGTGGTAATCCCCCCATATTGAGAGTGGTTAGTCCCTCCACAGGCTGAGAGTGTAATCCCCAATACTGGGAGTGGTAGTCCTCCAATACTGGAGTGGGTAGTCCTCCAATGCCTGGAGAGTGGAAATCCTGCCAATACTGGGGATGTGGGTGTCCGTCCAATGCGGAGTGGTACATCCCCCAATGCTGAGAGTGATAATCTCCTCCATACTGGAGTGGTAGTCCTCCTGCGGAGAGTGTAGTCTCCTCCAATGCTGAGTGGTAGTCCTCCAATGCTGTGAGTGGTAAGTCTCCAATACTGGGAGTGGTAGTCCTCCAATTCGCGATGTGGTAGTCCTCCAATACCTGGAGTGTAGTCCTCCAATGCTGGGAGTGGTAGTCCTCCAATGCTGGGAGTGGTAGTCCTCCAATAACTTGGAGTGTAGTCCTCCAATGCTGGGATGGTAGTCCTCCTACTGGAGGGGTAGTCCTCCAATGCTGGAGTGTAGTCCTCCAATGCTGGGAGTGGTAGTTCCTCCAATACTGGGATGTGTAGTCCTCAATGCTGTGAGTGGTAGATCTCCATGCTGTGAGTGGTAGTCATCCAATGTCTGGAGTGTAGTCCTCCAATGGCTGGTGAGTGGTAGTCCCGCACCATGCTGTGAGTGGTAGTCATCACATGCGGAGAGTGTGAGTCCTCCAATGCTGGAGTGGTAAGCCTCCAATGCTGTGATGGTAGTCCTCCATACTGGGATTGGTAGTCCCCATAATGCTGAGTGGTAGTCCCCTCCAATGCGGTGAGTGGGTATGTCCTCCAATACTGGAGGTAGCATGTTAGCCCCGTGAGTGTAGTCCTCCCATACGGGAGTGGTAGTCTCCATGCTGTGAGTGGTAGTCCCTCCAATAGCTGGGAGTGGTGCATCCAATGCTGAGAGTGGTAAGTCCTCCAATGCTGAGAGTGGTATCCTCCAATGCTGAGAATGGTATCCTCCAATGCTGAGATGGTATCATCCAATGCTGAGAGTTGTGGTTTTCAATGATGAAGTGATAATCTCCAATATTGAGATTGGTATCTCCATGCTGATATTGGTAGTCCCTCCAATGCTGAGAGTGGTATCTACAATTCTGAGAGTGGTATTCCCCAATGCCTGAGAATGGTAGTCCTCCAAATGCGAAAATGGTAGTCCATCAATGCTGAGAGTGGTATCCCTCCACTGCTGAGTGGTAGTCCTCCCATGCTGATAATTGGGTAGTCACCAATGCGAGAGTGGTAGTCCTCCAATTCTGAGAGTGTAGTCCCTCCAATGCTGAGAGTGGTATTCATCCAATGCTGATAGTGGTAGTCAGCCAATTCTGGGAGTGGTAGTCCGCCAATCGGGAGTGGTAGTCCTCAATAAGCTGGGGGGTGGTAGTCCCTCCAATACTGGGGAGTGGTAGTTCATCCAATGCCGAGAGTGGTAGTCCTCCAATGCTGTGAGTGTAGTCCTCAATGCTGTGAGTGTTCGTCCTCCATCTGGGTGGTAGTCATCCCATGGCGGAGGTGGTAGTCCTCCATGCTGAGGTGGTATCCTCCAATGGTTGAGTGTTAGTCCTCCAATACTGGGAAGTGGTGCCTCCAATGCTTGTGAGTGTTATCCTCCATACTGGGAGTGGTAGTCATCCAATGCGGAGAGTGGTTATTCCTCCAATGCTGAGTGGTAGTCCTCCATGCTGTGAGTGGGTATCCTCCATCCTGGAGTGTAGTCAATCCAATGCCGATAGTGGTAAGTCCTCCAATCTGTGAGTGGTAGTCCTCCAATGCTGTGATTGTAAAGTCCCCAATCTGTGAGTGGTAGTCCTCCAATACTGGGAGTGTAAGTCCATCGCTGCGGAGAGTGGTTAGTCCTCCAATGCTGGAGTGGTAGTCCTCCAATTCTGTGAGTCGGTAAGTCCTTCCAATACGGATTGGTAGTCCTCAATGCTGTGAGTGGTAGTCCCTCCAATACTGGGATTGGTAGTCATCCAATCGGGAGTGGTAGTCCTCCAAGCTGAAGTGGTAGTCCTCCAATGCTGGATGTTAGTCCTCCAATACTGGGAGTGGTATCCTCCAAGCTGTGAGTGGTAAGTCCTCTCCAATACTGGTAGTGGGTATTCTCCAATGCGAGAGGTAGTCCTCCAAGGCTTAATGGTAGTCCTCCAATGCTGTTAGTTGTAGTCCTCTCCAATACTGGGAGTGGTAGTCCTCCAATGCGTGATTGGTAGTCCCCATACTGGGGAGTGGTAGTCCCTCCAATGCTGTGGAGTGGTAGTCCTCCAATACTGGTAGTGGTATCCATCCAATGCGAGAGTGTTAAGTCCTCCAATTCTGAGGGTAGTCCTCCAATGCTGTGATTGTAGTCCTCCAATTCCTGGGATGGTAGTCCTCCAATGCTGGGGAGTGGGTAGTCCTCATACTGGGAGTGGTATTGCGCTCCGCATGGCTGGTTAGTGTTAGGGTCCTCAATACTGGGAGTGGTAGTCCCCAATGCTGAGAATGGTATCCTCCAATGCTTGAAGTGGTCGTCCTCCAATACTGGAGTGGTTAGTCATTCCCATGCCCGGAGGTGGTATTCCTCCAAGCTGAAGAGTTAGTCCTCCATGCTGAGAAATGGTATTCTCTCCAATGCTGAGAATGGTAGTCATCCAATGCTGAGAGTTGTGGTTTGTTACAATGATGAGAGTGATAATTCTCCAATATTGAGAGTGGTAGTCCTCCAATGCTGAGCGTGGTATTCCGCCAATGCTGAAGTGTAGTCCTCCATATTAGAGTGGTAGTCCTCCAATGCTGAGAGTGGTAGTCACCATGCTGAGAGTGGTAGTCCTCCAATGCTGAGAGTGGTAGTCTCCAATGCTGAGAATGGTAGTCCTCCAATGCTGAGAATGGTAGTTCATCCAATGCTGAGAGCGTAGTCCTCCAATGCTTGAGTGTAGTCTCCCTCCAATGGCTGAGAGTGGTAGTCCTCAATGCTGAGAGTGGTAGTCCTCTCAATGCTTAGAGTGGTAGTCCCCCAATGCAGAGTGGTTTCCATCCAATGCTGAGTGGTTAGTCCTCCATTTTATGTGAGTGGGATCCCTCCAATGCAACACTGATGATTCATCTTCGCCATGCATGCTGGATTTGGTAATTCATAATATATGTCATTCACTTATTAATCCTGTGTACCTAAGAAAAAGAAAATTACATATTAGCTTTCTGGGATAAAACAGCCCTAAATGTGTTTGTGGTGCTAATATGACGACCTCTGCATCTTATGTAAATCTTTTATATGAAAACGAGAGGGAGATATTGAGGGAACTGCCATACAGGCATACAGGAATATGGCCAACTAGAAGCTGGTAATAGTCCCATGTATCCAATGCTAATATCGCTCTGGGTATATACGGTAGAAGTGGATCTATGGATACAGTGTGTTTTCTTACCCTTGGTGGATTGTCTGGTACCATTAAATAGAATATCAAGAGGCAACCGTAGGAAGAGATGACACGTGTGTTATGAGAACGTAGCGGTCAGGGCCTGGGGGGCTCAAGGCTTTGTTCTGGCAATAATCACAGACAGCTATTTACCATACTTCTCATGGTATATTAAAGAAACAAAGAGCCTGAAGGGTAGAGATTTTTCTAGATATTAAAGAACAAAGAGCCTGAATGGTAAGAGATTTTCTAGATATTAAAGGAAAGAAAGCCTGAAGGTAGAGATTTGCTAGATATTAAAGGAACAGAAAGCTGAAGGGTAGAGATTTGCTAGATATTAAAGGGACAAAGAGCCTGAGGGTAAGATTTTTTTTTTTTTTCCTAGATATTAAATGAAAAAGAAAACCCTGAATGGTAGAGATTTGTCTAGATATTAATGAAGCAGAGGCTGAAGGGTAGAATGTTGATAGATATTAAATGGACAGAAAGCCTGAAGGTATGAGATTGGCTAGATTTAAAGGAACCGAGAGCCTGAAGGGTAGAGATTTGCTAGATATTAAAGGACAGAAAGCCTGAAGGGTAGAGCTTTGCTGATAATTAAAGACAGAAGCCTGAAGGGTAGAGATTTTCTCAGATAATTAAAGGGAAGAAAGACTGAAGGGTAGAGATTTGCTAGATATTAAGGAACAGAGAGCGATTATACCTGATGACATAGCTAAACACTGATTATAACTGATGACATCGCTGAGCACTGATTATAAATTATAACGTATGTATACGTATGTATATGTTGTAATATGTATAATTAGTTTTCAGGCGTGGTGTAGATCCCATGTCCTTAAAAATAAAAAGTTGTTGCATTGCTATACAGATCCCAGTGTAAGTCCAATACTAATCAAATTCAGATCCAAGATAAATGTATAGGGATTTGCTAATGTGTCTCTAAGTCAGAAACCACTCTCAGAATTGTTTTCTATTGACATGTGCTATACCCAGTGGGTACAGGAAGTGAAGCAAAGAGTGCAGCTTCCATTATGAAACCATGTATCTTTGCTGTTATTGGGCTGCTGTAATTGTGAGATGATTCTCTAGGCACACAGGCTCTCTTTAAATTATCATTGACCTGACACTAGGCATCATAAGCCCCGCCCCAAAATATAGTTAGAATAACGTGACCCTAAATGTTGAGACTTGTTTCCTGTACGAATCTTAAGGACTGCAAGTGCCCCAAGGCACAAGCAACTATATAATAAATCAAAAACCTAAATCTGTTGCAATTCCACATTCAGCCAGCAGGGAGATGTATAATTACTGCTTTAATCTTAACCACAGTTCTTTATTTCCCACATTAGAATAATTACCCTGCTAAATGGCTAACATGCCACCGTAAAGCTCTTCTCGGAGAACTGTAGCGCATTCTAGTTTAAAGGCCTGTGGGTGGACATGTGATCCTTTAGACTAACACTAAATTAATTACTCCATCTGATTGTTCCAGGGCCTGGCAGGAATCACTTTACACACGGCTACCTAATACCTGTACTTGGATTTCTCCCTAGCAGCTTTCAGGATGAATAATTGAACACATTTGGGATATACGTATCCTTCATATTGGGGGGGTTTCATTGGTTTACCAATAACTTGTTACCTGCGGTAATTCAGCGTGTATGAAGGTAAAGACTCAGATGGGGGCGAGGTAGGAAAATGTCATAAATCACATGTAATTGTTACTCTTTACCAGGACTTGTCTTGAGGTTTTCATGTATTATTGGTAGATTGGGAATTATTTGGAAGGGAATTCCTTTATCTGTTTATCAAAGACAATATGGCTGACAGGGCGCCAACATATCAGTCTGTAAACCTCAGAACCACAGGTAGGATAATGGCACAGTGCACAAAGCTACAAGTAGAGTATAGGATTGACAGTGTACCGTAGTGGGTGTAGAAAGAGAGGTGGTGCGACACCCCTAAAATTACAGTTTAGGCCAGGACTGACCGACCCTATTAGTTTAAGCGATTCCCAAATGGGGGTCATCTTCCTATTGTAGAAAACGGTGAACTAAATCATTCCTCGGGGACAGTATAATTGATTAAAGGGTATCTCCACTGAAAAAATAAAGTTTGTTTTATAGAAGAACGGAAGGTAAAGGAGCTGTGTCTTACTTCCTGTTCTCCAATAACATCAGGAGCCAGGAGAGAAGGTAAGGTACTAGGCGGCGGGTCGGGGTAGCGATCACGGTCAAGTACCTACTGGCTCCTGCAGGTTTTATTGAAGAACGGGAGTAATAAAACTAAGATGGACAAACTATTTTTTCGTGGAGATGCCATTTAATCTGGTGTAATGGTTTGTGTAGAAAACTTTTCCTCTTAAAGAAGAACTATGGTTCAGCACATAGAACATTTTTGGAACACAGTTAAAATGAAAAGTATGATTGCTACCTCCCAATATTGTTTCTGTGACGGGTAAAGGAAACGGCTTCTGCCAGATCAGCAGAGGAGCGTGAGACAGGGTAAATTTCTTAACTTTGCTCCTGGCTCCCGCAGGTTTTATTGAAGGAGAGAGGGTTAGATATCGCTCCTCTTACCTTCCGCTCTTCAATAAAACTGAAACCCCCAAAGTCAGTTTTATAGGTGGACATTCTCTTTAAAGAAAAATAAGGGAGACTCAGTCTAAAGGTTGTTTGTCTCCCACTTTGCACCTGACCCAATAAAAACAAAATGAACACTGGAAATAGCTGTATTGCACCTGAGATAATCACGCAGACCCAGGGCGATGTCATACTGTGCTCTGGCCTAGAAAGCTTTCCTCCATCCATTAATAATGGACAATCTAGACAGGAACTGTCCCCTCGTAGCTGAGAAAACTGCAGACACACTGAAGGCAAATGACATATTATCTTTATAATTAATCTACCCCATTGTACAAATGGAATCGTGCTTAGCTATGTCATCAGTTATAATCAATGCTTAGCTATGTCATCAGTTATAATCAGTGCTTAGCTATGTCATCAGTTATAATCAATGCTTAGCTATGTCATCAGTTATAATCAGTGCTTAGCTATGTCATCAGTAATAATCAGTGCTTAGCTATGTCATCAGTTATAATCAGTGCTTAGTCATGTCATCAGTTATAATCAGTGCTTAGCTATGTTATCAGTTATAATCAATGCTCAGCAATGTCATCAGTTATAATCAGTGCTTAGCTATGTCATCAGTTATAATCAGTGCTTAGCTATGTCATCAGTTATAATCAGTGCTTAGCTATGTCATCAGTTATAATCAATGCTCAGCAATGTCATCAGTTATAATCAGTGCTTAGCTATGTCATCAGTTAGAATCAGTGCTTAGCTATGTCATCAGTTATAATCAGTGTTTAGCTATGTCATCAGTTATAATCAGTGTTTATCAATGTCATCAGTTATAATCAGTGTATAGCTATGTCATCAGTTATTACAGTTTAGCTATGTCAATTTATCAGTGTTTAGCTATGTCATCAGTTATAATCTGTGTTTAGCTATGTCATCAGTTATAATCTGTGTTTAGCTATGTCATCAGTTATAATCAGTGTTTAGCTATGTCATCAGTTATAATCAGTGTTTAGCTATATCATCAGTTATAATCAGTGCTCAGCAATGTCATCAGTTATAATCAGTGCTTAGCTATGTCATCAGTTATAATCAGTGCTTGCTATGTCATCAGTTATAATCAGTGTTTAGCTATGTCATCAGGTATAATCAGTGTTTAGCTATGTTATCGTTATAATCAGTGCTCAGCAATGTCATCAGTTATAATTTGTGCTCAGCAATGTCATCAGTTATAATCAGTGCTTAGCTATGTCATCAGTTATAATCAGTGCTTAGCTATGTCATCAGTTATAATCAGTGTTTAGCTATGTCATCAGGTATAATCAGTGTTTAGCTATGTTATCAGTTATAATCAGTGTTCAGCAATGACATCAGTTATAATCAGTGCTCGCGATGTCATCAGTTATAATCAGTGTTTAGCGATGTCATCAGTTATAATCTGTGCTTAGCTATGTCATCAGGTATAATCGGTGTTTAGCTATGTATCAGTTATAATCAGTGTTCAGCAATGACATCAGTTATAATCAGTGCTCAGCGATGTCATCAGTTATAATCAGTGTTTAGCTATGTCATCAGGTATAATCAGTGTTTAGCTATGTTATCAGTTATAATCAGTGCTCAGCAATGACATCAGTTATAATCAGTGCTCAGCGATGTCATCAGTTATAATCAGTGTTTAGCGATGTCATCAGTTATAATCTGTGCTTAGCTATGTCTCAGTTATAATCAGTGCTCAGCAATGACATCAGTTATAATCAGTGCTCAGCGATGTCATCAGTTTATAATCAGTGTTTAGCAATGTCATCAGTTATAATCTGTGCTTAGCTATGTCATCAGTTATAATCAGTGCTCAGCAATGTCATCAGTTATAATCAGTGCTCACATTACTCACTGCAGCTTGTGAATTATAGTTAATAATGCACACTCTAATTAATAACATAAGGACATTGATAAACTCATTTTCTTTCGCTGACTCTATACAAGGGGTGCCCAACAAGGGAGTGGGCTGCAATAGCGCCACCAGGAGTAGACGCCAGGCCGCTTGCTTTGATCTGTCTCAATCTGCCCGTAACAAGCCTGGTCCACCTAGAACATACCCATGGACTGCCCATTACCACACTTCCCGGCAGGTCCTGTGGTTGCATGCAGCCTGCAGGTTGGGCATCACTAACAGACATAATTTCCACCATAACTGGGGGTTTAATTCCACCATAAGCCTGTGAAATTCTCGTACTTTCAGGCTGCCGCCGTTTGCATGTTTCATGAGAGTTTAATTAAATTTTAGTCCAGCAAACTGAGAATAGCAGTTAATGAAGTGATCGTTTTATTTCATTCTGTTCAGTTAAATATTAAAGTGCGGGGGCTAACTCAGAATTCTTTCTGGAAGGAATCACAGCGCAATATGTTTTAGAATATAAAATAAAACATTCCTGCAAAGACAAAGGAAAAATAGTATAGTATTAGTATAGTATTTGAGGTTGAATAAAGACATACGTCCATCCTGTCCAACCCCTCTAGCAATATCCTCATTTCCTGCCTAACTGTTGATCCAGAGGAAGGCAAAAAAAACCCACCAAATTTATGAAGGGGGAAAAAATTCCTTCCTGACTCCAAGTGGCAATCGGAAATTTCCCTGGATCAACTCTACTTATGTATCAATACCAGTAACTTGCAACATTCCTTGTTGCAGAAACTCATCCAGCTTTTTTTTGAAACTGACCATGAACCTGCCATTACACGTCCACTGAAGACAGTTCCATAGCCTTACCGTTCTCACAGTGAAAAACCCTTTCCGAGCTTGAAGCCTAAACCTTTTTTCTTCAAGTCTTAAGGGATGTCCTCGTTTCCTGACATGTTCTATTGGTGAACAATGCCCAGATAGTTATTTGTATGGCCCGTTAATGTATTTATACACAGTAATCATATCCCCACGCAAGCGCCTTTTCTCCAGCGTACATAATTGTAACTTTTCCAGTCTCTCTCATATTCAAGCTCCCCCAATCCCTTATTAATTTAGTTGCCCTTCTCTGAACCTTTCCATTTCAAAGATGTCCTTTTTGTACACAGGATTCCAAAATTGCAGCATGCATTTCAAATAGGCCTTACCAATGCTTTGTAAAGAGGGAGAATTACATTTTCCTCCCTTGAATCCATACCTCGCTTTATACAAGACAATACCATGCTGGCTCTGGCTGTTGCCGCCTGGCACTGCTTGCTACCTTTAAGTTTGTTATCCACCAAAACTCCAAGATCCCTTTCCAACAGGGATTCACTTAACACAGAGCCATTTATGATATAAGTAGCACAAGTATTTTAAGTCCAAATGCATCACCTTGCATTTATCAACATTGAATTTCATCTGCCACTTAGCACCCAATGTGATAATCTATCTAGATCCCCTTGCAACGATTGCACATCCTCTGAAGTTTTATGGTCGACAAAGTTTTGTGTCGTCAGCAAACACAGAACCTTGCTGACAATTCCCACTTCCAAATCATAATAAATAGATTAAATAGAAGCGGCCCCAACACAGAACCCTGTGGCACCCCACTTAGCACTTTAGTCCATAATGATGAAGCCCATAACAACTACTCTCTGCATCCTATTCTTTAACCAATTTTCTATACATGTACAAATGTGACTCCCCAGACCAACAGACCTTAGCTTATTCATTAGTCGCCTAGGGGGACTGTATCAAAAGCCTTTGCAAAATCCAAGTAAATTACATCTACTGCTATGCAGAGTCTAAATTTCTACATACTTCCTCATAAAAGCCAAGAAGTTAGTTTGACAAGATCTATTCCTCCTAAATCCATGCTGGTTACTACTTATAATGTCAGTCCTTGAAACATACTCTAGAACATGATCCCTTATTAAACTTTCCAGGATCTTCCCCACCACTGAAGTTAAACTTACAGGCCTGTAATACCGCTGTGGAACGACTACCCTTTTTGAATATTGGAATACATCAGCCTTTTTCATCCACCAGAGGCACCACCTCCGGACATGAGGGAATCTGCAAAAATAAGAAACAATGGCCTAGATATAACTGAACTTAGCTCCCAAGTACCCGAGGATGTATTTTATCCGGTCCAGGAGTATTTACTAATATTAACCTTATTTAGTTCTTTCTGTACCATATCCTCGGTTAACCAAATGAACTTGAATCTTTTATACCTTTATTGCTACTATACTCTATGATATCTGTACTTGGATCTTCTATAGTGTATACAGAGGAAAAAAAATATTCAAGACATTTGCTTTATCGCCATCCTCCGTAACTAACTTATCCCATTAATTAATGGTGCCACATTCTCAGTCCTCATCTTCTAACTATTAATATACTTAAAAAAATGTTTAGGCTTAGTGATGCTTTCTTCAGCTATCCTAACTTCATTATTAATTTTAGCTAGTTTGATTGCTTCTTACACTCCTTGTTAAAAATGGCCTAATGAAATGTGAATTCAAAAGCTCTACAGCATCATCTGTTGGTTGAAGAAGGTAGTACAATGTGCACTATTACTGTTGTTACAACCAAGGTTTTAAAGGTATAGCGGACTGTTTCTAAAACAAAATGGCAAATGATTACTAATAGGCAACAGAGAATCATTCATTAAAATGGGTTAATTGATAATGGATACATTACACCAACATGTATTTCTGCTCTCTATTGATTATTGAGTCCCATACTCAATACTCAAAGACCCAATACCGAAACACAAGAAAAGCGACATCATATATGCAGTGCAGTGCAGTGAAGAATGCTCTGATTTGTATGTTGGGGGAGACCAAACAGCAACTGCATCAACGTATGGCCCAGCACAGAAGAGCCAATTCCTCGGGTCAAGACTCAGCCGTGTATCTGCATCTTAAGGATAAAGGACAACCTTTGAAGATTGTAATGTTAATATATTGGCAAAGGAACGTTACTGGTTAAAAAGAGGTTGTTAAAGGGCAAGTCCAGCCCTAAAATGAAAACTTACATACAGGTAAATCACCCCTCAAAACCCTAAACGGTAATAGTTTGAAATCTGAAATATGAAGTCTAACCTGAAATCCTGTACAATGTCCTGTTTTCCTGTTTCTGCTTCCTGGTTCTTCCAGTTATAATTGTCAGTTATGGATTTGACAATTGACATCACAGCCAATGACTGAATGTTAATCCCCTGTCTGCCACTTCTGAGCATGCCCAGGCTCAGTACAGGCTCAGTACAGGTTTTCTAAATTGCTCAGTTCCCATGAGGCATCCAGAAGCATAGCAGGCATACAGTAATGAATCATAGGACAAACTATGATATATCAACAATTTTAAAGAGACCATTCTTTCGAAAGATTTTCTTATGAGGGTGGAGTTGTCCTTTAAGGAGGCCATTTATGTGAAAATAAAGAAACCAGCCTAAATAGAGGTGGGGGGTTCAACACCAACTGTCTGCCATGTACAATGCTGTTTTGACACCTTACTCTGGGCGTTCCTATAACACCTCTTAGCCACTATCCAACCACGCCCTTAACACTTGGCTGTGATATGCTAATTGGGATTTTCCAGGGTACATAATTGCCACAGATTCTTGTACAAGTCATTCTGAATTGAGAAAGCCAGTCGGATGACTAGCGAAATGTCTTCAAGAACTACATTTCAAGTCCAGTTCATCTAATTGAATACAACAGAAATGACTGATTACATAGCTAAGCACTAATTATAATGATGACTTAGCTAAGTTCCAATTATAAGTGATAACATAGCTAAGTACCAAATATACGTGATGACATAGCTAAGCACCAATTATAACTGATGACATAGCTATACACTGAATATGAGGATATATTTTAGTTTTATAATTTCTAACCACATTTTTACAATATTTAAACCATTTAAAAGCACAGTTAAAATACACTACATTTTGTACCTTTACTTCGTCTTATTTCTTTATTCAATGCATGTTTTGCCTTTAATTAACCATCGATGGGTCTTGCTAAAATCCATTTAATGGTCGTTATACTGTTGGCAAGAATGCAAAGCCTTAGCAACGAGCTAAAGTCTCTTCATGGTGCATGTTCATTGTAAAAACTCTGCTTTATACAACGGGCAATCTAGCAGCCTTTTTCTGCTGCATGGGAAAGGCCATTCATTACTTTCAGTAATATTACCATTCTATCTTAACTCACAAATGTTAAGGTGACATTTTACAGATCATCCACCGAGCGGCAAATCACTAAATACATTCTACATGTTATATTTGTTCGGTAAGAACTTGTCTTCAGTCTTTGTCCATTATGGCCGCTCCTACGCGTTCAATCGACAAAAATCATATACACATAAGGTCTCCATAGAATAACCAATTAATCATAATTACCGGTCCTTATTCATATTACCGGTTTGCACAGGGCAGACACAAGCAAATGTTCTATAAAGTCTTAAAAATATAATCAGAGAATAGTAGGGAAAGTGGATTAAAGCTTATTAACATTTCCACTGTCCTGTTTATTTATTCACAAAGTTCCAGGAAAGTTCACTTTAACTGTAATGAACTGCAAACTGCCATCAGCCACATGGTCTATGCCTTATGGAGATCCGTGACCCACAATGCTTTTTGCAATTTTCTGTGCAATTTTCGTTTAAAGGGCAAGTCCAACCCGCAAATGAAAACTTACATACAGGCAAATCACCCCCCAAAACCCAAACGGTAATAGTTTGAATCTGAAATATATAAGTCTAACCTGAAATCCTGCACAATGTCCTGTTGCCCCTTTTCTGCTTCCTGGTTCTTCCAGTTAGCAACTGTCAGTTATCAATTTGACAGTTGACATCACAGCCAATGACTGGGTGTTAATTTCCTGTCTGCCTCTTCTGAGCATGCCCAGGCTCAGTACAGGCTCAGTACAGTTTTCTAAATTGCTCAGTTTTCATGAGGCATCCAGAAGCATAGCAGGCATCAGTAATGAATTCATAGGACAAACTATGATATATCAACATATTTAAAGAGGCCATTCTTTCTAAAAGATGTTCTTATGAGGGTGAAGTTGTCCTTTAGGAAGAGATTTAATAAACTGATGAGATATAGAATGTAAATATATCACTTTGGTGTTAACGTTGCCTTTCGCTGTGTTGAGTGCTATATGACGATGTTAAACGCAGAATACCATTAATAAATGATTGGAACAAGGAACCAGATCTTTCTAGATCAGTTCAGGTAGACGAGGACTCACTTAAGTCCTAAGATGATTCCTGTTGCAAATCCAAGGGCAAGTTGCAGGCTTTTAAGTTAATCCCTATAAAGCTTGCTCTGGTCCAGTTAGCCATAGCAACCTACCAGTAACAACAGAATTGAATAACGTCTTAAGACAAATTAGTGTATGTTGTGTTGAATATTTATGACGTAGAGCTTTTGTACAGCCGCTTTTATTATAGCAAGTGCTTGTTTATGTATGTATATGATTGGCTCTTTTAAAGGGACACTGTCAATTTTAAATTAGCTTATTTTAGCCCCTCCAGCTGTACTACAATTCCCAGCAGCCAATAATAGCTAAGGTATAAATCAGGATTTATGGCAATTGTAGTTAACACATCTCCTCATAGCACATTTTCCAAGAGTAAGCTAAGCTGAAATTAATTTCAGGGCAAATGTGCTCTCAGTCGGTATTACCAATCAGCTATTTGCTTCAGAATTCAGTGTGCATGAGGCAAATCAAAGCTAACTGCTGATTGGTCCCTATCATTTTCTGGATTTGGATACTTCCCGACTTCCTCTCCTTTCATTTATCTTCCATTCCTGTCTCTTCCCATTTCCTTATCTTTGGTTTAAACAATGCAAAGCAGAAAATACAAACAGCCGCTCCACCAAACATGTATCAGATAAGGGTGAGCTTCCTTCAGTCTGATCCCCCCACTGGACCTTTCATTCCTGCAGCCACCATGTATATGTCACCTAATGCCTTGCCATAATTGTCGCCTTTAGAGGCTTATTTTTGCACGCATTTTTGCACTCAATGCCATTAGTGTAGCATTGATATCAACGTGGGTGGTACCAGTGCATGGGCTGGGATCTGTTTTTAGCGAGCACGCAATCACCATTTTTTGGCGGATCACATGTACTATTTCGCGGATTGCAGGGTAAAACGTGATGCTTTTCACGCTGACGCTGCCGTAAGTTTGTGGCCTCAGCCTTAGGATATTAACAGGGAGATATATTATTGGTACAATCGTTAGATCCTCCAATAACATTGTAGCATATGTGCCTAATGAGTGTCTTCCAATAAGTTTGTGATTTGTTAGAATGTTCAGTAGGGTCTCCATGTGATTCTGTACACACACAATTCCATTATCCTGAGCAGTTGAATGAAATCAGCCTAGAAGTGTTTAGGTTTCTATAGCCTGGTCCGCCAGCCTGGCTAGGTATTTAATAAACACGCTAGACAGTAAGTGGATTATTTCATCTCACCGATATCGTAGTAGGGAGCCGTCTGTCTGGGATGGGGGAGGATTTGGGAATCGAATAGGGCATGGTAATCGCAGGTGAAATGAGCAAACACAAGTCATGCGTTACTGTGGGTTTGCGCTGCGATTCCACCAACATTCCGTTATCAGAGCGCACGCGTTTTACAAAAAATTGTGATTGCTCCTAAAATGGATTGCGGCAGAAAGCACACAATACGGACAACAACACCGTGTTAGTCTGCCATATGTTTCGCATGCAGAACAAATCACAAAACGTTTTGTGTGGCCTTTCACTTACTACTACTACTAGAAAGGGTGTGTGCCAACTGCCCAGGCTAATCCTATTGTAGGTACCGTAATCATGCCAGCAGGGGGGTGGGTTAATATAAAGCCAGATTGTTACATTATTATACCGTGTAGAAGACATGAATGCATGCTGTGACTTTAAGAAAGTCTAATGCCAATTGTCTGATTGAAATGGCTGCTGTATGAAGCTATGCAGTAATACAGGGAACCAGAAAATTGCCTGATGACACTATATGGCAGCTCTACATTCTCTGGTTGTATTCGACCAGGGAGATACTCCAGGGCTAATAGATAGGCAGAGACAAACCTGTCAATCACAATGGTAACATAATACACATCTCATCAAATGAATGTAATATCCAAGAGTGCACTTTTTAATGGAGAGAAGCAGTGGATTATATCATTATAATAGTTAATAGCAATGTAACAGATCAGTGAACAGCCAAAAACCACCCGTAAAAAATGTATCTATATCATATTATTATTATTCATTAATTCATAATGTTTATATATTATAATTATTATTACTGTTATAATACTACACTAGGATTGTAACACAGTAAGGGTGAGTTGCATTGTTTCTGGTTTGTGTGCATAGCCGCACACTTGCGTTGGCGATGACAATGTTGACCATTTGTAGCTCATGCGATGCACAAAAAATTTAGATTGCACGTGCAGGGCACAGCACACTACTATCGACGCTGATTGTGATTAGAATCGCGCTTAAAAGTGCACAGTGTGGCCTGGTCCTTAGGAAACAGCTTTCTGCAACTGACCTGTAACACCCACTGGCAACTCCTAAACACTAACTGACCTGAACATCACTAATCCCTTATCTACAATGGAGGTTCCCATACAAGGTCTTAACGACCACCCCCATTAACTATCTATAGCAGAAGCTTTACACCAACACAGGGTTAACCTGAAACCACACAAACTATACATCCATATACAGCAATCTATACATATACAGCAATCTATACATATACAGTCCTCTATACATATACAGTCCTCTATACATATACAGTACTCTATATAACGCTTCTACACTCTACAGCCTCACAATTCTTCATACATATACAGATATAATTACAGCCTTCATCATAAACGTCCTCTATACATATACAGTCACTATACCATACAGCCTTCATACATTACAGCCTTCTATACAGATAGTCCTCTTACATATACAGTCCTCTAATACATATACAGCCTTCTATACATATACAGATTCTACACATATACAGCCTTCTACACGTTACAGTCATCTATACGATACAGCCTTTATACATATACTCCTCAACATATACAGCCTTATCATATATATTATATATATATAGTATATACAGTCCTCTATACATATACATATACAGCCTCTATACATAGACAGCATCCTAGCATGCACTCATAACAGCTCTATAATACAGCCTTCTATACATATACAGCTTTATCTCTAACAGCTTCATACATATAAGCTTCCTATACAATACAGCCCTCTATACATATTCAGCTCTACACATACAGCTCTATATCTATATTATATATATATATACAGCCCCCTATCATATACACCTCCTGAAATATACAGCTGCCTATATATACTCTTCCTATTGTATATTACAGCCCGCTAACAATATACGCCTCCCATATATATATATATATATATATTATATATATTATATACTATCATATATATATATATATACAGTTTTCTATCATCACATATACAGTCCTCTATAGTATACAGCCTCTATACATATACAGCTTCCTATACATATACCAGACGTTCTACACAAATACAGCTTCTATGGTATATATATACAGCCTCTATACATATACAGCATCCCATGTATATATATTACACGTTTTCTATACATATACAGTCCTCTATACATATACAGCCTTCTATACATATACAGCTTCCTATACATATACAGTCTTCTATACATATACAGCTTCCTATACATATACAGACTTCTATACATATATATCCCTCTATACATATACAGTCTTCTATACATATACAGCTTCCTATACATATACAGCTTGTATACAATATCTCTCTATACATATACAGCCTTCTATACATATACAGCTTCCTATACATATACAACCCTTTATACATATACAGCTTTCTATACATATACAGCCTCCTATACATATACAGCCTCCTATACATATATGCACATCTCCTATACATAATACAGCCTTCTATACATAAACATCTCCCTTATATTATACAGTTTCTTACATATACAGTCCTCTATATGTTATACACCTTCTATACATATACAGACTTACTATACATATATAATCCCTCTATACATATACAGCTTCCTATTCCATATACAGCCCTTCTATACATATACATCTCGCTTACATTACAGCCTATCTATACATATACAGCTTCCTAACCATATACAACTCTCTATCCCTATACAGCTTTCATACATATAACAGCAGCCCTATACATATGCACCCTTCCATACATTACACCTTCTATAGATAAAACAGCCTTCTACATATACATCTTCTTACATATCAATCATTCTATACAAATACAGTCCTCTATACTAGACACCTCCTATACATATCATCCCTCTATACATATACAGCTTTCTGATACATATCAGCCTCCTATACATATGCACCTCTAATACATAACAGCCTTCTATAGATAAACAGCCTTCATACATATCATCTTTCTATACATATACATCATTCTAACAAATACAGTCCTCTATACATATACAGCCTCCTACATATTACATCCCTCTATACATATAACAGCTTTACTATACAGTACGCTCCTATCTATGCACTTCCTATATATATATATCTATATATATATATATATATATATATATCATATAAATATATATATATATATATATATATATATAATATAACACATCAGCTTCTATACATATACAGTCCTCTATACATATACAGGTCCTCCTATACATATACATCCCTCTATACATTTGCAGCTCCTGTACATATACAGCCTCCTATACATATACATCCCTCTATACATTTGCACCCCCTGTACATATACACTACCTCCTCCAGTAACATATTTGGTATAACACTATCTCCCTTTCTCCATTTGTTAATTTCAAAACCTAACACACACCCTTAACCCCATCCAGACATATCTACCTGGCTGGGTGATACAGGGTTAATGGTGAGTTACAGCAACTGTGCTTCCCCCAAACTCCGTGTCAGTTCCAAACTTCTATTCCCAATAATACTGAAACTTATAGACTGCAAGCTTTTGGGTCAAAGGATTTATTCCGTTATCCCAGCACACTGACCATGATGTATGTTGTGTAACCCCTAGCCTGCAGACTAAGTGCTTCAGGATGTAACAATTTATTGCATTAATAAACTGCCAGAGTCCCCCATATAATCCTATAGGTTCTCCGCACCCCCTAGGGCTATAGTAATGGTTACTCCGAGGCCCTTCCTTACCAGAACCAAAGATCTTTACAATAACCTGAATGACCATGGAAGGGTACTTATCACATGTCCATCACCTGTAAAACTTTTCCCATTCCCGCCCTATCCCTACAGTCTGACCCTAGGACAGAAGTGTGTTACCTCTGAATGTCACTTTGGCAATCTTGTCACCCCTTTCCCCGCAGGTCGGTGACGCGTTCTGAGGTTCACTATGAGAGCCATGCTGGGACCAGGAGAAGATCTCATCCAGGCGCACTCAATAATCCACAGGGAGAGATTCTCTCAGCGCTCTGTGCACCACACCACTGTGCACTCACTAGAGCTGGGGGCTGTGCTATGGATGGGAATCTCCTCCTTTCCTCCTGTCATTCAGCACATCCCCACCCTCTGGCTCCCTCACTCTGTCCCCCCTTTTCCTTCCTACTGCAGATATCAAACCTCTCATTATTCACAGTCCCTCTGAGTCCCACCAGACTGCTGATAACAACAATTCTACTGGCGGGCGATGAATTAAAGCTTTCATGTGCAGCCCAATAGCATCTGCACATTATTCCATTACAGGACTCAGTTATCCATTGTCCCCCTCCAATTCATTTTATTGCTGCCCTCCTAGATCGTCTGCGTTGACTCATTAAGCCCAAATATAAAGAGACCCCACAACAGCGATGTAAAAAATAAATGTTAGCGTTAAATTAAGCTCAATAAACTTCAGATAGCTGCACTTTATGCTTAGGTGACACTTGTCTACTTCTGAGCATGTCTAGGTCATGAGCTAGGGAGGGGAGTAAACTGTCGGGGTTCTCTACACTGAGAGACTGTTAGTGTATCTTTGGTTAGAAATACATAAAAAGGACACAGATACAGTTTTTAGACTGAAAACCTATACACACGTACAATAGTAAACGTGCGGGGCGACCGACCACGTGTGTACGAATCTTAAGACAGGGAAAATTTGCGCTTTAGGCTTTGATGTTAATCCAGTGCATTACTTTCAGTTTATTTTAATGAAATATAAATGATGGTGCACAGTTTTAATCCTAAAATGTTAGCAGTTGGTTAAAGACTGTTGGTGTCTGGATTTTTCCCCATCTAAATGTACGTTGCTCGACACTAAAATCATGGAGAAGACGTTAGAGGTACCATGACCTGTTTTACATTAGAAATTCCTTATAGCTTCCAGATAACAAGGTCAAAAAAGTATAAATGTAGCATACAACATTTTATTATTAGTATACAGTATTTAAGGCTGAAGTCACACAATCTCCATTCCACATGTTTAATTATTTTACCTTTTTGTGAATGAGAAAAACATTGGTAATTTGATTATAAATGATTAAAGATTTTAAGAATTTACTTTTCAGGTATTACAGGTATTTCCCAGCATTCACAGTTCAAGACACACCCACCCTGTTGTAGTCACTGACAAAAAGACACACCTACTTGCACATGCACAGTTCTGTAGAATATGCAGGAGCTTTTTTACTACTAGGTCTCTACCAATCAAGTTACAATCCAGTCTCCCTAGCATTGTGACTGAGGAATGCACACAAAGGCTGTTAAATAGCAAGAAGTATGATGATGGCACTGACCAATTTAACTATCCATGTAAATCTGATAGTGTGTCTAAAGTTCCATTTCATACTGGGTGTTAGTGCTATTAACCTGAAGTTGGTATTGTAACATGCCATTGCCTATTCATCTTTGGGTGTGCTTTCAGATTCCATTTTGGTTTTTTTCCTCGTTTAGGGCCTGTTTGTGTCTTTGTGAAGTGAGAATTAAATGTCCCTGTTTCGCCATATTAAAGGATAACTAAAGTCTCTGCCATAGTGGTACCCACCCAGCAGCCGGACCAACAGGCAAATGTGAACAGACCAAGCACCTATCAGCAAAATGATCTATAAATCATAATCTACTTTGATTCCATGATCACAAGTCGCCAGTGAAGCAAAGGATCATGGTATCTTCGGTGGAGGCCATTGGTGGCGATTTTGACCATTTTCTGACTCTACAATTGGGCCAATTACCTGGTGGGGATGACTTTGACTAATTTTGTCACATATCAAGATCTATAAAAACATGTAATAGCCTGATCCAAGTTGGATTCGCGATTAGCTGCTGAAGGTGTTGATACGGAGAATATGGAAGATAAACCCTATTGATCTGGAGAGGAAGCAATCTACGAAGGTCAATAGATACCCCTGCTGATTTAGCACCACTTTACACCACTTATCCGATCAGCTCTCGTCACGAGAGAATTGCCTTTGAGTTATTTTTATTTTCCATTGTAATAAATAAAATCTGGAATTTCTTTATTTTCTTGTTTGTCGTGTTGAGATTTATCTAGAACGCCGTGGTACTTGATGAAAGATTTAAGCGATATACGTATGTCTGTAACTGAATATTAAAGGGACCAGGGATGGCTTGCTATAAATAAAATAATTGAATAATGTGTTGATGATTTATCTACTGCTCCACCAATAGGAACCCTGTGTATTTATCAATATAGAAGTAGCCATATGAAAAACAATCCCATGTCACTACGTTCCGTAGAAAAAATTGTACCAATTATCGGCATCCTCCACACATGATAGTCCGTAGTTTCCGGATTGGAGCATTTATGTCCATCCTAACCTCCTTGTGGAATTCCTATTGTATTCCATAGGTCTTTACTGACGCTGTTTATAACTCTGCATACAGTGAGCTAAAAAGCCTAAATAACCAGCATTAGCTCGGGCCCATCAATCGGAACGACGGAATGTAATCCCGGGGGTTTTAAATCCCTTATTCATAGAGTAATAACACATGTGGTATCTTGAAAGCATGGGTTAATCATATGGCAGCCCCATGCTAAGTAATGTTCATTTATGTCCTAATATTCTTCTAGGGGTGTACAATTGGCTTCTGAAATGGCCACAGTCCAATCACACGCAGTTGAATGACTGAGCATGAGATTTCTTGGCTCAATCATTCAGAATTTTGGTAGCCAACATTCCCTGTGTGGCAGTATAAAAACCGAGTGAATCCCTAGCATGTCTGATACCGACACAGAACTCTATAAGATCCATTAAAAAGAGAAACAGATGTCTGAGGCTCAGCTATAGCAGATGTGGTGGGACTCTCCCACCTTGTCCTTCTCCCAGACATATTGTCCTGTTTATTTAGGCAAACAGTGCTAACTGGTTCTATACCATAAGATATATATAAAGTACCAGCAGACCCCATTCCATATGGGCTGTTATCAAAACACCATGGATTCAGCAACAATTAACAGAAATGCTATGGAGCCAGTCCTCACCCCCACTACATGGTACAGGGTTCTACAGAGTTTCCATCCCCCAATCTCATCATGGTACAGGTTATACAGAGGTCCTCACCCCAAACTACATGGTACAGGTTATACAGAGGTCCATCACCAAAAATTTCTAACATGTACAGGTTTATACAAGGTCCCTCACCCCTATCTACCTGGTACAGGTTATACGAGTTCCATCATCCGCTATACTACATGGTACCGCTATACAGAGGTCCATCACCCCTATCTACATGGTACAGGTTATACAGAGTCCTCACCCCTATCTACATGGTACAGGTTATACAGAGTTCCATCACCCCTATCTACATGGTACAGGTTATACAGAGTTCCATCACCCCTATCTACATAGTACAGGTTATACAGAGTTCCATCACCACTTTCTACATGGTACAGGTTATACAGAGGTCCATCAACCCTATCTACCTGTTAACAGGTTATACAGATTTCCCATCATCCCTATCGACAGGGTACGTTATACAGAGTTTCCTCACCCGTATCTACAGGTTCAGGTAATACAGAGTTCATCACCCCTATTAATGGTACAGGTTTATACAGAGTTCCATCCCCCTATCTACATGGTAACTGTATACCGAGGTCCATCACCCCATCTACACTGGTACAGTTATACTAGTTCCATCACCCCTATCTACATGGACAGGTTATACAGAGGTCCATCACCCTATCTACATGGTACCTGTTATACAGGGTCCATCACCCCTATCTACATGGTACAGGTTATACAGAGGTCCACCACCCCAATCTACATGGTACAGGTTATACAGAGTTCCATCACCCCTATCTACATGGTACAGGTTATACAGAGTTCCATCACCCTATCTACATGGTAACATGGTTATCAGAGGTCCACCACCCCTATCTACATGGTACAGGTTTCCAGAGGTCCACAGTCACCCCTATCTACATGGTACATTTTATACCGAGGTCCCCACCCAATCTACATGTTACGGTTATACAGAGTTCCATCACCCATGACATGGTTATCAGTTTATACCGAGTTCCCATCACCCCCTATCTACATGGTACAGTTATACCGAGGTCCATCACCCCTATCTCATGGTACAGGTTATACAGAGGTCCATCACCCCAATCTACATGTAAAGGTATACAGAAGTTCCATCACCCTATCTACATGGTACAGTTATACAGAGTTCCATCACCCCTATCTACATGGTACAGGTTTATACAGAGTCCTCAACCCTATCTACATGGTAGCAGTTTATACAGAGTTCCATCCCCCCTATCTACATGGTACCGGTTAATACAGAGTTCCTCACCCGTATCTACACCGGTACAGGTTTACAGAGGTCCATCCCCCCTATCTACATGGTACAGGTTATACAGAGGTCCATCACCGCCAAACTACATTGTAACACGTCTACAGGGTCCATCACCCCTATCTACATGGTAGCAGGTTATACAGAGTTTCCATCACCCCCTATACATGGTACAGGTTATACAGAGTCCATCACCCCTATCTACATTGGTAGCAGTTATACCGAGGTCCATCACCCTATCTACTGGTACAGGTATACAGAGTTCCATCATCCCTATCGACAGGTACGTTATACAGAGTTCCTCCCCGTTCTACATGGTACAGGTTTATACAGAGGTCCATCACCCCTATCTACATTACAGGTTTATACAGAGTTCCCTCACCCTTAAAAATCTATCATGGTACAGGTTATCATAGGTCCATCACCCCTATCTACATGTACGGTTATACAGAGGGTCCTCACCCCTATCTACATGTCAGTTATACAGAGTTCCCTCACCCCTATCTACCTGGTACAGGTTATACAAGGTCCATCCCGCCCTATCTACATGTAACAGTTTTACAGAGGTCCATCACCCCTATCACATGGTACAGGTTATACAGAGGTCCACCACCCCAATCTACATGGTAAGGTTATACAGAGGTCCACCACCCCATCACATGGACAGGTTATACAGAGGTCCATCACCCTATCTCCATGGTACAGGTTATACAGAGTTCCATCACCCCTATCTACATGGTACAGGTTATACAGAGGTCCACCACCCCTATCTACATGGTACAGGTTATACAGAGGTCCCTCACCCCCTATCTACATGGTACAGGTTATACAGAGGGTCCCACCACCCCAATCTACATGGTAACAGGTTATACAGAGTTCCATCACCCTATGTACAATGGTACAGGTTCTACAGAGTCATCACCCCTATCTACATGGTAGCAAGGTTATACAGAGGTCCATCACCCTATCTTACATGTACGTTATACAGAGTTCCATCACCCCTATCACCATGGTACAGGTTTATCAGAGTTCCATCACCGTATTACACGGTACAGTTATCAGAGGTCCATCCCCCCTATCTACATGGTACAGGTTATACAGAGGTTCCCATCACCCCAAACTACAGGTAACAGGTTATACAGAGGTCATCACCCCTATCTACATGTACAGTTATACAGAGTTCCATCCCCTATCTACATGGTACGGTTATACATAGGTCCATCACCCCTATCTACATGGTATCAGGTTATACATAAGGTCCTCAACCCTATCTACTTGGTCAACAGTTATACCGAGTTTCATCATCGCCTATCGACCATGGTCAGGTTATACAAGTTCCATCACCCTACTACATGGTACGTTATACAGAGTCCATCCCCCCCTATCTACATGGTACCAGGTTATCAGAGTTCCATCACCCCTATCTACATGGTACAGGTTATACAGATGTCCATCACCCTATCTACATGGTACAGGTATACAGAGGTCCATCACCCCTATCTACATGGTACAGGTTATACAGCGTTCCCTCACCCCATCTACATGGTACGGTTATACAGAGTCCCATCACCTCCTATCTACATGTACAAGGTTATCATAGGTTCCTCACCCTATCTACATTGTGATCAGGTTATAGCAGAGGTCCACGCACCCCAATCTACATGGTACATGTTACAAGGTCCACCACCCCAATCTACATGGTACATGTTTATACCGCGTTTCCATCACCCTATCTCATGGTAACAGGTTATACAGAGTTCCATCACCCCTATCTACATGGTATCAGTTATACAGAGTTCCACCACCCCTATCTACATGGTACAGGTTATACAGAGGTCCATCACCCCTATCTACATGGTACAGGTTATACAGAGGTCCACCACCCCAATCTACATGGTACAGGTTATACAGAGTTCCATCACCCCTATGTACATGGTACAGGTTATACAGAGGTCCATCACCCCTATCTACATGGTACAGGTTATACAGGGTCCTCACCCCTATCTACATGGTACAGGTTATACAGAGGTCCATCACCCCAATCTACATGGTCCAGGTTATACAGAGTCATCACCCTCTCTCATGTACAGGTTTATACAGGTTTCCATCACCCCTATCTACATGGTACAGGTTATACCGAGGTCCATCACCCCTATCTACTGGTACCAGGTTATACAGAGTTCCATCCCCCTATCTACATGGTACAGAATAATGACCGGTTCCCTCACCCGTATCTACACGGTACAGGTTTATACAGAGGTCATCACCCCTATCACATGGTACAGTTTTATACAGAGGTCCATCCACCCAAACTACATGTAGCAGGTTATACAGAAGGTCCATCACCCCTATCTACATGGACAGGTTAACAGAGTTCATCACCCCTATCTACATGGTACAGGTTATACAAGTCCATCACCCCTATCCTACCTGGTAACAGGTTAATACAGAGGTCCATTACATGTTAATCCTCATGCAGACCTAATCAACACCGTTTGTAGTTCCCCTTGAAGGAAAACATTATCTTCTTATAAATTGACCATTTCTCTCGAACAAAAGCGATTTCAAAGATAAAACCAGCTGAAAGGGATCCACGTCCCTGGCCTTCCTTGCTGGGAGCTTCCGATACTTTTAGGTTCATTTTTTATACATCAGTCCTAATGACTCCCTTCAATGTCATAATGTGAACTGTATATCATTTTAAGGGCCATTGAACGGGCAACTAACGCTGCTCCCTGCAGCCTCTGGATAGTGGAAAAGTCACTTTTCAGCCCTTCAGGGTATAAAAAAGAACTGCAACACTCACATTCTTCAGCATTCAAGTAAGTTCTGTTTCATTTACTCTGTATAGCCGTTACCAGTTTATTAGTTTAATAGAACATCTTTACCCTAAAAAAAATGTCATTTCCAATGAGAAGTTGATTAACACAAGGCCCACTGCCTGTAATAGTTCGGATACGTAGGGAAAAATCTCCTTTAATAGACAAACTACTGTATGCCTTTGATGCAATGATTTTACATTCACTAAAGTCTTTTCGCTGTTTAAACGGAAGACAGCCAAGGTAAAAATTGGAATGTCCCTAATGCTTAGTCATGGCATTTGAAAAGAAACCATCCAATATTTCAGTGTATTGGTCATGGCCCCAAAATATTGGATGGTGTTTAAACAACTTAGATATCGCATCTGAACCATTATACATTTCATCTGTCATCAATTGGCCAAATATTGTCATGAACTATTCTGCTGTGTGCCCATTTTGGCTGTAGCTGGATGGTTGACAGAATTTTTGACAATGGGTATGTAAGAAATTCCCTCCCCCAGTGCGCCTCATAGGGATTACTGAGCATGCTTGCAACTCATAAAAATGTCGGTCAGATGGTAGTGAAGTGGTTTAAAGAGGTCGGTGGGATATGAGGGCCTGAGCAAAACAAGTGCTGGATTGAAACATGCAGCTTACCCACACCTCAGAATAAGTGCTACTTGCTCATTATTTAATTAATAGATTATGATGTGGAAAATTAAATTTTTTGTTGCCCTTTAATTTAATTAAAGTAATATTTGTCATATTCAAACAAAATCCCATTTGGCCACTCTGTGCCCCCCACCTTTGGCCGACGATGCCCGATCATTCGATATCTATCTATCTCATCTCACCTCCTGTGAATTTCAGACATGGCATTCTCTTCCTCCTTTTATTTTTTTTTTTTTTCTTCTCCCCCCATCTTTTGTTTCTACAACGGTAAAGGCATTTCCGTCACGGTCACTTTCAATCCGAACTTGGAATATCCGGCCGGCAGCAGATCAGAAAGTACAAATGGAGATTGTTAAGATTCCTTTAAAAAATATACTCTACCAACTCTGGTAAACAACCGCGATCGGTAATTATGGTCTTAGTACTAAAGGTTAGCATCAAGACTAAGGCAAAGTTCCAATCCAAGCATGGATATATATTTATATAAAGGGTTATGTACACTGTTTCCTGCCCAGTCACAATGTTTTTTCCAAATATAAATAATACACTATTAATGTAGGACGGACAAATAGCGCCATTAATGAAATGCAATAGGAGGTGGAGACTATAGTGTGAATGATGAATGGGAATTTTTACTAACCACATCACAGGTGTTATCTTTGGAATTTAATTGGAATGTAAGTGATGCCTTGTTTTGTTCTGTACTAGGAATTTATCTTCCCCTTTAATTCTGTAAATATTATTTATTGTTTGTTTCTCCTAACTACTTAGACTGGGTCACGGAGGGGTTATTTTTACCCCTGCCAGTTTGAATTAGTTTTTTATTTATTGTCATTTAATGACCTGCTCTTCCACTTACTTTACTGTTTAATATTCCTTATCATGAGTGGAATGTTTTGACTTCTATGTGACTCTGACTGTATTGGGACTACGTGTATGATGGCATTGTCGGCCCCCGGAAGGTTAATATGTATATGGTGTTTATATAATAGTATTGGTAATACAGGTATGAATGGACATTGTCCTAAACTGGAAGGTAATATAGTGTATATGGTGTTTTATATCATAGTAATTGGTACTACAGTGTATGAATGGACATTGTCAATACCTGGAAGGTATATAGTGTATATGGTGTTTATATAATCGTATGGGACTACTGTGTATGAATGGACATTGTCTAACTGGGAGGTATATAGTGTATATGGTGTTTATATACTAGTATTGGTAATACTTGTTAGTAATGGACCATTGTCATAACTGGGAGGTATATAGTGTAATTGGGTTTAATAATATTATTGGGATACAGTTATGAATGGACATTGTCATAACTGGGAGGTATGATAGTGTCTATGGTGGTTTATATAATAGTATTGGGAATACTGTATATGAAAGGACTTGTCGCACCTGAAGGTATATAGTGTATATGGTGTTTATAGAATATTTAGGAATACGGTGTATGAATGGACATTGTCGTCACCTGGAAGGTATATAGTTGTATATGGTGTTTAAGAATAGTATTGGGATACTGTGTATGATAATGGCACAGTGTCATAACTGGGAGTATATAGTGTATATAAATAGTATTGGGAATACTGGTGTATGAATGGACTTGTCATAACTGGGGAGTATATATTTAATGGGTGTTTATATAATAGTATTGGAATACAGTTTATGAATGGCCTTGTCGCCCCGGAAGGTAATAGTGTATATGGTGTTTCTATACTATATTGGGATACTGTGTATGAATGGGCATTGTCATAACTGGGAGGATATAGTGTATATGGTGTTTTATATAATGTATTGGAATACTGTGTAGGAATGGACATTGTCATAACTGGGAGGTCATATAGTGGTCTATGTGTTTATATAATATATTGGGAATACTGTGTATGATGGACTTGTCATAACTGGGAGTATTAGTGTATATGGTGTTTTTTTATAATAGTATTGGGATATTGTTGTATGAACTGGACTTGTCCTAACTGTGAGGTCCTATGGTATATGGGTTTATATACTAGTATTGGTAATACTGTGTATGAATGGACATTTGTCATAACTGGGAGGTACTACGAGTGTATTGGTGTTTCTATAGGTATTGGGAATACTGTATATGATGGACTTGTCATAACTGGAGGTATATCGTGTATATGGTGTTTTGTTTTAATAGTATTGGGAATATTTGTATGAATGGACTTGTCATAACTGGGAGTCTATAGTGTATATGGTGTTTTTTTTATAATAGTTATTGGGATATTGTGTATGAATGGAATTGTCATAACTGGAAGGTATATAGTGTATATGGTGTTTATATAATAGTATTGGGAATACTGTGTATGAAAATTCACATTGTCATAACTGGAGGTAATAGTGTATATGGTGGTTTAATATAGTTTGGGAATACAGTGTATGAAATGGAACATTGTCATAAACTGGGATGTAAATAGTGTATAGGTGTTATATAATGTTTTTCAAAAAAAAAAAAAAAAAAAAAATTTTGAATACAGTGTATTAATGGACCTTGTCATAACTGTGAGGTATATATTGTATATGTGGTTTTAATATAATAGTATTGGGAATACTGTAAATGAATGGACCTTGTCATAACTGGGAGGTATATAGTGGTATATGGTGTTTCATATAATATTTGGGAATTCTGTGTATGATGGACATTGTCATACTGGAGTTATAAGTGTATATGGTGTTTATCTAATAGTATTGGGAATACTGTATATGAATGGACATTGTCATAACTGGAGGACTATAGTGTATTCGGTGTTTTATAATAGTATTGGGAATACTGTGTATGAATGGACATGTCCATAACTGGAGGTATATAAGTGTATATGGTGTTTTTTATAATATAGTATTGGGAATACTGTATATGAAATGGACATTGTCATCACTGGAGGTATATAGTGTATATGGTGTTTATATATAGTATTGGAATACTGTTATATGAATGGACATCCGTCATAACTGGGATGTCATCTAGTAGTAATGGTGTTTATATAATAGTATTGGGAAATACTGTATTGATGGACTCGTCATACTGGGAGTATATAGTTGTATATGGGTGTTTATAAATAGTATTGTGAATGATTGTGTATGAATGGACATTGTCCCCCCGGAAAGGTATATAGTGTACCTGGTGTTTATATAATAGTATTGGGAATACAGGTATGAATGGACATTGTCAAACTATGAGGTATCGAGTGTAATATGGTGTTTATATGAATAGTATTGGGAAACTGTATGAATGGACTCGTCATAACTAGGAGGTATATAGTGTATATGGTGTTTATAGAATAGTATTGGGAATATGTAATATGAATGGAACATTGTCATAACTGGGAGGTCATTAGTGTATATGGTGTTTATATTATAGTATTGGGAATACTGTATATGAAATGGACATTTTCATAACTGGGAGGTATATAGTGTATATGGTGTTTTATATAATAGTTGGAATACTGTGGTATAATGGACATGTCATAACTGGGAGGTAATTAGGTGTATAGTGTGTTTATATAATAGTATTGGATATTGTGGTCTGAATGGACATGTCCATAACTGGGAGGTATATAGTGTATAGGTGTTTATATAATATTATTGGAATACTGTGTATGAATGAACATTGTCAGAACGGGGAGGTATATATGTATATGGTGGTTTATATAATAGTCATGGGAATACTGGTGTATGAATGGACATTGTCATAACTGGGAGGTATATAGTGTATATGGTGTTTATATAATAGTATTGGATATTGTTTATTACTGGGACATCGTCCATAACTGGGAGTATATAGTGGTATATGTGTTTATATAATAGTATTGGGAATACTGTGTTATGAATGGACATTGTCATAACTGGGAGGTATATGGTATTATGTGTTTATTAATAGTATTGGGATATTGTGTATGAATGGACAGTGTCGCCCCTGGAAGGTATATCGTGTATATGGATGTTTATTAATAGTATTGGGACTACTGTATGAATTGACATGTCCATAACTGGAAGGTACTATAGTGTATATGGTGTTTATATAATTAAAAAAGTTTATTGGTATACGTGTAAAATGAAGGACATTGTCATAACTGAGGTGATATAGTGTATATGGTGTTTATATATGAGTATTGGTAATACAGTGTATGAATGGACATGTCATAACTTGAGGTATATAGTGTATATGGTGTTTATATACTAGTATTGGGAATATTGTGTATAATGGACATTGTCATAACTGGAAGGTATAATATGTACTATGGTGTTTATCTAATAGTTTGGGAATACGTGTATGAATGGGACATTGTCATAAACTGGGAGGTATATGTGTATATGGTGTTTTATATAATAGTATTGGGAATATTGAGTATGAATGACTTGTCGCCCCGGAAGGTATATCGTGTATAGAGTGGTTTTTATATAATTATTGGAATCCTGTATATGAATGGACATTGTATAACTGGGATGTTTAGTGTAATATGGTGTTTATATAAGAGTATTGGGAATATTGTTTTTCTGATATGAATGGACATTGTCTAACTGGGAGGTATATAGTGTATAGGTGGGTTTATATAATAGTATTGGTAAATACTGTGTCATAATTTGACATTGTCATAACTGGAAGTTATTAGTGTATATGGGTTTCTATAATAGTATTGGGAATACTGGTCATATGACTGGACATTGTCATAAATGGAGGTATATAGTGTATATGGTGTTTATATAATAGTATTGGGAATACTGTAATGCAATGGCCGTCATAACTGGGGAGGTATATAGTGTTTTGTGTTTTATATATAGTATTGGAATACTTTATAATGAATGGACATCGTCATAACTGGGATGTATATAGTGTAATATGGTGTTTATATAATAGTATTGGGATATTGTGTCATGAATGGACATTGTCGCCCCCGGAAGGTATATATGTATATGGTGTTTATATAATAGTATTGGAATACATTGTATGAATGGACATTGTCATAACTAGGAGGTATATAGTGTCTATGTGGTTTATAAATAGTATTGGGATCTGTATATGAATGGAACATCTTCATAACTAGAAGGTATATAGTGGTATATGGTGTTTTTATAATAGTATTGGGAATACTGTATATGAATGGACATTGTCATACTGGGAGGTAATAGTGTATATGGTGTTTATTTATAGTATTTGGGAATACTGTATATGAATGGACATGTCATACCTGGGAGGTATATAGTGTAATGGTGTTATATAATAGTATTGGGATACTTGTGGTATGAAATTGGACATTGTCATCACTGGGGGTATATAGTGTATATGGTGTTTTTTATAATAGTATTGGGAATATTGTGTATGAATGGACATTGTCCATCACTGGGAGGTAATAGTGTATACGGTGGTTTAAATAATAGTATGGGAATACTGTGGTATGAATGAACATTGTCATAACTGGGAGGTAATATAGTGTATATGGGGTTTTTATAATAGTATTGGGGAATACTGTGTATAATGGACATTGTCTAACTGGGAGGTATATAGTTGGTAATCTGGTGTTTATATAATAGTATTGGGAATATTGTCGTATGAATGGACATTTGTTCCCCTGGAAGGTATAATCGTGTAGAGGTGTTTATATATAGTATTGGGAATACTGTATATGAATGGACATTGTCATAACTGGAGTGATATATTGTATATGGTGTTTTATATAATAGTATTGGTCAATACAGTGTATGAATGGACATTGTCATAACTGTGAGTATATAGTGTATATGGTTGTTTATATAATATAGTGGTTACAGTGTATGAAATTGGAACTTGTCATAACTGGGAGGTATATAGTGTAAATGGTGGTTTATATATAGTATTGGAATATTGTGTATGAATGGACATTGTCATAACGGGAAGGTATCTAGTCATATGGTGTTTTATATAATAGTATTGGGAATACTGTGTATGAATGGACAGTGTCATAACTGGGAGGTATTAGTGTGATATGGTGTTTCTAATCAGTAATTGGGAATATTGAGTCGTGAATGGACGATTGTCGCCCCGAAGTCTATCGGTATATGGTGTTTATATCATTAGTATTGGGAATACTGTTATGAATGGACATTGTCATACCTGGAAGGTATATAGTGTATTGGTGTTTATATATGTAATTGTAAATACAGTGTATGAAATGGACATTGTCATAACTGGGAGGTAATATATTGTATATGGTGTTTATATAATGTATTGGTAATACAGTGTAATGAATGGACATTTGTTCATAACTGGGAGGTATATAGTGGGGTAATTGTGTTTAATAATAGTATTGGGAATATTGTGTTGAATGGACATAATGTCATAAACTGGGAGGTATATAGTGTATATGGTTTTATATAATAGTATTGGTAAACAGTGTAATGATGGACATTGTATAACTGGGAGGTATATAGTTGTATATGGTGTTTTTATATAATAGTATTTGGTATACAGTTATGAATGGACATTGTCATACTGGGAGTAAATAGTGTATATTGGTGTTGAACCTAACATGAGGTTTCTCCAGTTATCCTATTTTCAGTCTCACCACTGGTTGAAAAAGCACTGTCGTTTTAAACAGCCATTATCCACTTCAGGTCTTTGCCCTGATAGGCCAACCAATGACACCTCTAATATATAAATATCTCTATAAACAGCAGCTGCTTTTACAATTAATATAGCGGTCAACCAATAGACAAAGTTCATCTATTGGTTTTATCCCTCCCTATACTGTCCTTTATGTCATCCTCAGCAATGCCTATTGTGCCAGTTAACGCCTTTAAGACGGCAGTTAAACGATAAACTACAACTCCAGCACCCTCCAATTGCTCTTTTATTAAATTCTTGTGCCAAGAAGAATCCTATATGCCGTGAGAAGGTGACAATTTTTTTTGACATGTTCTCTGACAGGTTGCGTCCACGTTTGTCATCCTGTTTAATTACCCTGACAGGTGGAACAACCCTCATTCTATGGCTGTTTAAACGCGCAGTGGATGTGTAAGGAACCATCCAACACTCGCATTTTGCACCTGTCAATCACCTGTCCAGCCCCCATCGCACCAATCAATGTAAACCCCTCACTGCCGTCCCCCGCTATCCCCTCCCCCCTCTTATAAAAGGAACAGAAAGTCTCCCATGTAATAACTGGCCATATACATTGGAAAGTCAGTTAATCTATCTATCATGTCTATCTATCTATCTATCTATCTATCTATCTATCTCTCTATCTGTCTGTCTGTCGGTCTGTTGTCTGTCCGTCCTGTCAGCCATCTAACTATCTATCTATATTATCTATCTATCTATCTATCTATCTATCTATCTATCTATCTACTATCTATCTATCTATCCTTCTATCATTATCTATCTTAGTTCTGTCTTAGCTAACTGTCTTGCATCTATCTTCTCTCAATCTATCTATCATCGACAGTATCTCTCTATCATCTATCTATCTTCTGTATGTCTGTCTGGTCTGCCCGTTCGTCCTCAGCTAACTATCTATCTATTATCTATCTATCATCTATTATCTATCTATCTATCTTATCTCTCTATCTGTCTGCTCTATCGGTTATCTATCATCTATCTATCTATCTGTCTATCATCTATCTGTCATCATCATCTACTATTATCTATCTATCTATCATCCGACATTATCTATCTATCCTATTATCTATCTAATCATCTGTCTATCATCTATCTATCTATTATCTATTTATCTATCTATCTATCTATCTATCTATCATCTATCTATCTATTATCTATCTATCTATCATCGTCAGTATCTATCTATCTATCTATCTATCTGTCTATTATCTATCTATCTATCTATTATCCTATCTATCTATCATCGTCCAGTATCTATCTATCTATTTATCTATCATCTATCTGTCTATCATCTACTATCTATTATCTATCTATCTATCTACTCTATCATCTATCTAATCTGTCTATCTATTCTAGCTACTATCTGTCCCTGTCTGTCTATATATCTATCTATCTATCATCTATCTCTCTGAATTATCTATCTATCTATCTATCTATCATTATCTATCTATCTATCTTATCTTCTATCTACTATCATAATACTATCTATCTATCTGTCTATCCTATCTATCTATCTATCTGTCTGTTGTCTGTCTGTCTGTCTATCTATCTATCGATCGAATCTATCGATCTTTATCTATCGATCTATCATCTAATCTATCTTCTATCTATTATCTACTATCTATCTATCTATCTATCATCTATCATCTATCTATCTATCTATCTAATCTATCTATCTATCTATCTTCTAATCTCTATCTGTCTATCATCTATCTGTCTATCTATCTATCTATCTAGCTATCTATCATCTATCTATCTATCTAATCTATCAATCATTATCTATCTCTCGACTATCTATCTATTATCTATCCTACTATCTATCTATCTATCTATCTATCTATCTACCTATCTATCTATCTATCGATCTATCTATCTATCATTTATCTATCTATCTATCTATCATCTGGTCTATCATCTACTGTCTATCCTATCTATCCTATCTATCTTCTATCTATCTATCATCTTCTATCTATCTATCTATCATCATCTATCTCTCTACTATCTATCTAACGATCTACATCGGTCTGCTGTGCTGTGTTGTCTGTCTGTCATCTAGCTATCTGTCTGTCCTGTCTGTCTATCATCTTATCTATCTGGCTGTCTCTATCATCCTGTGTTTATCCTATGGCCACTATTCTTGTACGCGAATGGTGTAGCAACTAGCCCCTTTACCTGATTCATTTACTCAGCCACAGAAACGCTGTAGGATCTCAGACAATTCTCGCTTCCTATCTATAAAGTATAAGATATTAGAGATCATTGTGTGACAGCTGCACAGTAGCAGAGGGCAATGTTATCACCAGGTGTGTGTTATATATATAATATATATTATAAGGAAATTACTACTAGATTACTAACTTAGTTTGCCAGCATGAAGAGAACTGATTCTGCCAGGCTTCCCCATTGCTCAGCACTATCTAAAATTACAGTAAGTCCAGACTCTACCCTGGCAATGAACTGTACATTGCTGTGCTCCTCAACACAATCATCTTGGGAGTAGGAAAATCAATCCTACTTCCCTGCCCCATTTACCTTTCATTCTTTAAAAATAGTGTAGTGGTCCTATACATATACATACATATACATACATATACATACATATACATACATATATATATACATACATATACATACATATACATACATATACATACATATACATACATATATATATATATACATACATATACATACATATACATACATATACATACATATACATATATATACATACGTATACATACGTATACATACATATACATACATATACATACATATACATACATATATATATAAAGCAGAGGAGTAGGGACGCACTCACGGGTCTTTGCAACAATTTATCAGTTTATTAGAAAGTTAACATGTTTCCGTCCGCATGGCGTTCTTTAATACAAACCTCTGTGTTTGTATTAAAGTGACTGCGCCTGTAGGTACCTGTCTGTGTTTGTATTAAAGTGACTGCGCCTGTAGGTACCTGTCTGTGTTTGTATTAAAGTGACTGTGCCTGTAGGTACCTGTCTGTGTTTGTATTAAAGTGACTGTGCCTGTAGGTACCTGTCTGTGTTTGTATTAAAGTGACTGTGCCTGTAGGTACCTGTCTGTTTGTATTAAAGTGACTGCACCTGTAGGCACCTGTCTGTCTTTGTATTAAAGTGACTGTTGATTATTATTGGTTACATTCCTGTGTTAGTACAGTCCTTGTAGAATTGGTTGGTACATGTTAGTACACGTCTGGGTTATTAAATCCCTCTCATTGCATGTCACTACATGTAGGTACACGGTTGACTCTGTATTTCTAGCTGCCTGTACTTGTTCAGTCGCTGTTAGACAAGCCCGTTCCTGTAGATGCTCTGTGTGTAATTATATTCTTGTGCTGACACCGTAGGAACTTGGTATCAATAGAGAACGCCAGGCTTGCTAAGGGGAACATGTCCGTAGGCGTTATCTAGTCTGACTTATCCCAGGGATTGTGGTGGAAAGGAGAAATTCATGGTTCTTCATTATAACTATCTGTTCATTTTGTAACATTAAACTAGGGAAACACGAGGAAAACCGTTCGCCAGACTGAGATGGCGGGAATTTCACCTCAGAGACTTTTCTAGCCAGGTAAAAGATGATTAAGATGGCATTAAGGCCAAGGCCACACTAGAACGCACCAAATCGCGCCTGTTATCGTTAGCGTTTGCGTGCATTTTTGCGCTTGTTCTTGCGTTTAGGGAAACAATTTTACCGTTTTCCATTATGAAAATGCATGCGTTACCAAAACACGAACGGACGCACAATGGCATGCGCATAGGAAATCGCCGGAATTTCTGCGTTCCTGCGATTTCTATTTTAGCGAATAACGTGGGAAAACAAAACGCGCTAGTGTGGCTTAGCCCTAAAGGGTCATTGCATTAATATTACTGGAAATTCACCCTTGGTGGGTTTCCCCTTTACAGAACTGTAGATCAGTGTCCGTGGCGTTAGCGTATTCAATATCATTTCACCAGGGAGGTAACAGGTTATTTATCACAACTACAGAAATGTCTCCCTGGTGTTCTACTTTCAGTTTACTTTTCTGCTGCGTTACCAAATTGACTGATGTCTTAAAGGTGATGCAAAGTGTCATTTAAAGGACAAATAAGGTTGGTTCACACACAATAATCGTTAAAAGATGACAAAGAATCTATAAGATCCTGTGTGTCATTTTTTAAAGATCCCCTACACACAGAGTCAGGCGTTCTCCATAAATGAAGTATAGGGAGGTTTGGAACTGCCACATTCCCTACAGCCAAGTCCGACTCACTAAACTTACTGGACGTAGCAGTTTAGTAACTCCATTTTAACACCATTGTTGGCCGAAATGTTGTTGCAACGTCTGACGGTAAAGAACAGGGAATTGCCGCGCTCTGTTATTAACATGGCCTCCGAGCGTTTTTATTTTCTTATTGTGCCCGATTAATGTGCGGGAATATATCCGTGTAGTTACCATAGCAACGTGACACAATCCTGGTAAATAGCACGGTAACATCTAAATATTGTGATGTACAGCCTGGACAATGAAGACGTGTCCTTGTGCAGGGAGCATTGACACAATCATGGCTGCTCACACAATATACTGCAATTCACTGTAATTCACCTGTACAGTGTATACATACAATGTGTGTGTAAGAGACACTGGGGGGACAGGCTGCTAAGTGCTAGTCTATTAAATACAATGCTGTATGGCTAAACTTCCCACACCCTGCTAGTAATGGAAATACTGACTGGCCAGTAGCATGTATATTTTATACGTGTTCAGGTTTAAAGGGGAAGAGGTGGTAACCCTACTATGGTGTGTTTTAAGGTTCCTGTGGTCTCAGGCACTCAATTAATGATGTGTCCCCTCGTATAAAGGGACTTTATAGGGATACGCCTAATCTGGGGCTGCAGACGTTTTATATCAACTAGGCCCAAACGACGGACTGGTGGTATAAGATAATGGGAGATATTGATATAGTTGCTAGGATGAATGAAAAATTATTTCACTTAGTCCATTGTTTGTCTGGCTGAGCTATGGGGGTGGTGGATGTCATGTGGTATGACGTGTAATGACATGATATGTTGAGGTATAACAAGGTATGATGTGGTATGACAAGGTATGATGTGGTATACCATGGTACGACGTGTTATCATGTGGTATGACGTGGTATCATGTGGTATGATGTGGTATCATGTTGTATGTCATAGTATGATGTGGTTTGATATGAAGTGGTATGATTTAGTATGATGTGATATGACATGGTATGACGTGGTATGACGAGTTATGATGTAGTATGGCATGGTAGGATGATGGCTGGTTTGAGAGGATGGAGATTGAATAGAAGCATTAGGATATGATGGTGGTGACCAAAGAGGAAGGTGAGCAGGTTAATTAGTGTAAAGGTGATAATATTTTTCTATAAACCACCCTTTTGTGACCTTTTTCCATTCTATTTATTCAGCCATCTTGCTCCAAACTGTAATAAGTAAAATGGAAATCTCTGCATTATCACAGAGTTGAAGAACAAGTAGGTAGAACAGTATAAATCCATTGGTCCACTACCTGTTTAATCCTCTGTCTATGGTTCTTCTAAACCTTATTACTGTCTGTAGGACCCTGACAATGCACTGGTGATGACACCGTACCCCAGTCCCACAGCGGGGGAAGAGACATTAACCAATCAGAATAAGACAAATCGTGGAATTGCTCTCACATTGGTTAAACCCTCAGGCTGCTCGGTGAAGTCAGTTTGGTTCAATTACCAACACTTTCATTTTATAATCTCCTTTAATCTCCAGAGCCAAGTGTAATTGTTTGTCCTCCAGGCTGATTGCACTTGGCTTTCCGTACCGGATTCGTCTACCGCTGTAATCTCCCAAGGCGTCTGTAGTCACTGTTAGATATACACCACGGCTTATATTCAATAGCTATTAAAGAAATAAAACTATGATGGAAATCTAAGGAAAAATATCAACACTATTGCACGGATTGCAGTGCAAATAGACATCTGTAATGACGTCTGCTTTTCACGCGTTTCGCCCCGTCATAGTGTAGCCTCAGCCTTACCATTGAGAGGAACTTTGCACATCTTTACTCCAATGGCCCTACTAAGGGAACACATTTTATTGATAAGAATTTTAATGCACAGTACGGTTACAGGAAGTTTAACGCTAACATCTGAATGGTTAATAGCAGGGACGTCTGTAATATAAGATAGGAATTAAGCACGTATTAGGATAATGTTTGTATTGGGTTTAACACAGGATGACATGTGAAGATATTAATAAAAAACAGTCAGTGGGGTGGATTAGCCTCTAATTAAGTGTTGAATAAACATCCTATAGCGATCAGTGTCTGTCAGTTCAGGCTTCTCCATCCTGCACTGCTCGCCTTCTCATGGCAGAAAGATCCTTGTTTGACATATTCACAGAACAGCTTTGGCTGGTAATTATGTAGGACAGCTGGAAGGGCTGTACAGGAAAATCTTTCCCAAAGGGGAGCAAAGGCGGAATGGTAAAATCTGGTAGCAGGATAAGGTTAAAGGGGAATTAAGATTTCCTTATTTATTTTGAAATAATGAAGTGTAACTGCATAGTGTGAGCGAGTATTTAGTCAGATATTTATACATATTCTGCAGCTCTCCTTACCATTAAATAATGGTTATTGATTGCATTGGTTTGTTTACAGAGAGGTCTTGGTCGGCCACCCAGTAGCTCCTGGACAGCTCTGGCATGGAGAGAGGAAATTCCCAGGGTTTTATAATGATTTTATAATGGTACACCTTTCTATACACTGAATATAACTTACCTACTGCTCAGTAGGAAACACTGACACCCACTTTACCCCAGGGATAACTATTGTTCAGATCACAGGTTTTTCCAAGTGCTATGAGCCATATTGGTAGTCGTGGAAGCTGCCATACAGCTTTTCAACAAGCTGTAGAGCCCAAATGCATATCAGATAATTGGGCTATTTTAATAAGATTATTTTTCTGCATAACAAGCTGGAAACATGTGTTATTGGCTGTATAAAAGTGCTGTCATTCATGAAACAGTTTTGCCATATTATTCTTTTGTTTACTGTGACCAAGAAAATAACAAGTTTTTCCTCAATCAGCATTTTTAACTAATATGGCACCTTTCCAATTAGAATCATCTTAAAGGATAAGTCTTAATTAAAAACTGAGCCTATCTCATCCAATGCGCTCTCAGTGGGAGGACACAGGCAGTTTGTTAATAAAGCATTTCCTGCAGTTTTCATCCATTTATTCCATTGATTTTGTGGTGCTCCAGTTTTTTTAAATAAACTTTTTGTTTCTGCTCAAACTTAAATTTTAAAGGGACAGTGACTACTTGCTAGCCCCGCCTACAGTCAGTGTCCCTGATACTCCTCCTATCTCAAAGTAGGTGGGCACATGTTAATAAAGGAGAGGGCTAACTGGGGGAGGAGTCAGAAAGATGTCAGTTAATTAAAAAGGTAACTGTGGCCTCCATACAAGTGCCCTTTATTGAAAAGAGCCGTCTTATTCCTTTAAAACAAGCCTAGGACGTTTAGAGCTTCTCTGGATCTTAAGTAATAGGCATGTGAAGTTACACTTCCCAGCCCCATCTCCAAAAATCGATCTTTTCTAAAGTTAGTTATAGACCTGCAGCCATCCTCTGTCCATTCCTCTGCCTATGGACAAACATTTTCGGCTTGTGGCTATCTTTAAAAATGATTTTTTGGGGCAGGGCTTATGATGCAGCTGATGATGCTCTGTCCCAGCAGTGGGCATGCTCCAACCTTAAACAAGTGATGTCACAGCTTACAGTGGTAGCAGGAAGAACACCCTTTATACTGCTGTAACTTTGGATACACTGCAGCTAGAAATATGATACTGGATTCATTTTAAAGTTAGGAGTGTGTCCTTTTTAATAAAGGCAATTTGTATGGAGACCACAGTTCCCCTTTAACATACATTTCACTTTGAAGAGAGTGGAAACAAAACAACAGGTACATAAGGGAACCACAAAAATAAATATTGAGACGAGACCCCATGTGAATTTTGCTTAGATTAATCCTCAACACTTTAAAAATCAGTAATATCACAGAGGTCTAATGCTACAAAGCAACTTATGGTTTGATTTTCATATTCTTGGTTTGCTAGGCACCAATTATTACTATTTAAAAGTAGCAGTGCCCTGTTTCAAGCATATATAATATTAATCCTCAACACTAACACAAATGAGAATGCTGCATTGTGGGGAATTAACCACCTTTTCCAATCAATTTAAGAATTTCTGTATTTTGTAGTGAATATTATTATTGATTTAGGGCAGGTTTTATGTTCCCTTCAGTTCCTTTTGGTCATTTAATTTAACGGTGCATTTCAGTGAATTACATTTTATTGTATTGATGCCTGAAGCAAATTACTTTATCTGCAGAACTCCATATAAAAAAGCACATGTAAATTAGGTTAGCCAATAATCTGCCAGTTATTCAGCCAATTATAATGTATTAACCAATAGAAATTCTAAATCAACTGAGGGTGTTTTTGTGGACCAGTAACAATCTTCATTCTATGAATATTAAAATTACATTGTTTTTCTGGGGGGATATAATATCACTATAAGTTTTTTTTTTTTTAAGTTAAAGGGTAAGAAGAGGCATAAACGTTGGATGATGTCATAGAATAAGCCAAACTCAATAAAAATGTAACAACTTCTTTATAAATGTTTTATTATTTTAGCTCCAAATGTGGAAAATGTTAAAGAACAATTACACTCAATTTTAACCCCCTTATTTTAATTTCCCATATTACTGAAATTAAAGCTCTCCAGTCTTGGTCTTGCCTCCGCTTAATTTCTTTAATGGGGTGGCACTCAAGACCAGCAGTTGAACTAGGAGCTTCAATTTTAGTAAATATTGCAAACCCAGGGATGAAGGATGTTAAGGTCTTTACCCTGGGTACTAATAATTTTGGTATTATTGCCCTTTAAATGTGTGCAAGATATTCTTTCTTGCCTTCTAAATAATCCAGCTATCCTTTTCTGGGATTGTCCCTACTTTTAACAGGTGACCTATATATAAACTACAGTACGTTTAATCATCTATCTTATTTCTTAACAGGTCTCTCGTTTTACAGTCGGGTAATGGAGAATTGTGAGGATGAAGCCAGATTCGATGAGGTATAACATTTATTATTATTATTATCCAGACACTTCTTACTCCTCCTTCTTCTCAAGACATTGACTTGAGCATGATCAGTTTGCTTTACACAGGGAAAGAGAGGAGCTGTTCAATTAGATGCTTTGCCTCCCTCTGTGCTGCTAAGGTGTGTGTGTATGGTGGGAGGGTAAATGTCAAAGTAACTGATTTCACTAGTTTTGCACGTTTCTACATCTGTGGTTTAAAATGACATAAGAAGGCAAGAAAATAATCTCCAATCTCCTAATAATAACAGTATAAACACAGGTTCAGTGAATACAGGTTAAATTCTGCCACGTACTGTTATGTGTTACTTGTCCTTTTGTTTGGTAACCATTTATACGGACTCCTGGGTTTTCCAATTGGAGCTTTAGAGATCTCTAAACCCTTTGTTATTAACTATAACTGACCCTGCAGTTTAATGAGAAGCAAAATAGATGGTATAGGGCAGTACAGACATTTAAACCTACTGTACCTACCTGCTATGCTGTGTGATGGGTACAGGCATACCAGTCAGGGTATTGCTGGTAAACCAATTTAAATGCCAATAGAGATTGAAAAAAATAAATGAAAAAGAAAGAATAATGGGGAAAATGGGGTCTCATAGTGTCTGTTTATTTAGGATTACTTGATTACAGGAGTAACAGGGCTCCTGTGTGGGCCTAGTAATGTATATTAACAGGGCACATGTCCATGTTGTTAGCATGTTGACCTCTAACCCAGGAAATTCTAATTAAAACTATGAGGGTTATGCAAGCTTGCTGTTCATCTGCAGTAACCAATCAGATGTTAGCTTTTTACTACTGCAGTTAGATAACATATGATTGATTTCTGCAGATAAACAGCAGCTGTGTATGCTTGTGAAGGTTCTCATTCATCCAGGTCATGGTATATCTGTTGTATTCAATTAGATCAACTGGACTTGAAAAGAACTACATTTCAAGTCCAGTTGATCTAATTGAATACAACAGATATAGCAGCTGTGTATCACTAACCTTTCTAAAGGTCCATACAGATGTGGAATCGTGGGGCTGACCTTTGATGCACCTAGATGATCTGCCAGGCCGGATCAACAATGATGCCCAACCAAATGTCCTTTTCCACCGACCGAGCACTGTTTCCAAATGGATGCTCGTCCTACAGTCGGCCTTGTAATCGCATATCTGCATTAGTGTATTCTATACAAAGATCCAGAATTCATAGGACAATTTTTTTAACAACTGTGAAGTAGCCTGTACAGTCAATTTCAAATTTGCCATGTCTCTATAGCACTGTAAACTGGGCATGTATGTACTCACTGAGAGAGGGGGGTAGGAACTGGATTTTTATGCATTTGCACTGTTTGATATTTATGGAGGTAAATAAGACACGTTTCTAAATCTGCTGTTTCTGGTAAAAAATGGGAATTAGTTTGTATTATGTTAAAATGTATCATTTGTTATTGTTGCCTTTACTACCATTGCCTCAGTCGGCTGTTATTTAATAGACCGGTTTGCCCCATATAGGAAGTTTCCCCTCTGCATTTCTAGCGCTTGGGATTCACATAACATAAAAATAAGTAGAGTTTAATTATTCAGGTAAACAGTCTAATACTAAATAAATCCTGTCCCCTCCCAAAGTTGGAAATATGAACAAATAGCGTTTATATTAGTCAGATATTTGACATCCTGTTGGTGTGGAACAGCTATGGGTAACACGTGTGCACCCAACAATTCATATTTCAAAATCTTTTAATGGTTCAGATATAAAACACTCAACGTTCCAGTGCAAACCGTTTCCGGTTTAGAAGAAGCATGAAATTGGAGGATTGTCTGTTATCTGGCAATAACACGACAGCCAATGTCCAGAATCCCTGGGAGCTCTCCAAGGTCCTTAACGCTTCACCCTTCCTCTCTCTATGTGAAGATGAAATTCTACAATCAGACTCACCATCAGCCCTTCTGTACTGAATATATTGGCAGGTCTCTCCACTGAATAGGCAAATGGAATTTGCAAAAAAAAAAAAAAAAAATACGAAGAAGAGAATAAAATTGAGATAAGAGAGTTGCTTTCATTTTAGCTGTATTTTTGTTGAAATATTGTTTAATGTAAATGCAGGCTGAACCTAAAGAATACTACATAGAATTTCGTTTGAATGGAGAGGGAGATGGATGTAAATTTCAGATTGAAAACAATGGTTCCCTGGGGAATTCTAAACCAGGAAAGATACATTTTGTTTATTTTATCAAATCCGCAATAGTAAATAAATAAATCTGTATTCAGTGAGTCAGGATAGGACGGACCATAGATTTACAGTAAAGCTACAGACTAGTTGATCATTTCGACCAACTCGCTGCCCTGTGTGAATTATTGGGCTGCAAATATCTCATGGAATTTTTGGCACCACCATTTTTTTAACATTTTAATTATTATTAAAATTTAAATAATATTTTAAAGAGGAACTGTGGTCTCCATACAAGTGACCCTTTCAAAAAAAGGCCCGCTGCTACCTTTAAAATGGCTCCAGGCTGCTTGTATCTGCAGCCAATCCAAAGTTACAGCAGTATTAAGTACTTTTACCTGCTACCACTGAGCTTGGATATGTCCCCAAGTTTAGGGTTGGAGCATGCCCACTGCTGGAACAGAGCATCATCAGCTGCATCATAAGCCCCACCCCCAAAATTCTAAATCATTTTTTAAAGCTAGCCACAAGCCTGAAATTATTTTTTTTCTCTCCCTAAGGTGTCTATAGGTAGAGGACAGAGAATGGTTTAAGGTTTGTAACAAGACCAATTATTGGGGTGGGGCTTATGACACAACTTATAACATATGCCTGTCACAGAGACACAGAGACAGTCTGGAAAGTGTAAGTCTATAACTTAAGATCCAAGCAAGAGACTTCATCCTAGGTTTGTTTGAAGGTACGCAAAAGTTTGTTTCATTAAAGAGCACATGTATGGAAACCGCAGTTACCCTATTATATCAAACTGCCAAGAGAATAATAAGGCAGCATTAGTCAATGTGTCCCAAACTTAACACCCCCAAAATCGGTCAATTTCCATATCTCAGAATGATAAATTGCCCACCTGCCCTTAATTCTGCAGAATTTGCACGGGGAGGGGGGGCAGAGCATGGGCAATTGCGAGAGGCTAGACTGGGCATTGTAATGGGCAGGATAATACCCATATCTGACTAAACGTAACTAACCATAGTAATGTAATGTATATTTGGTGTGAGAGCCAGGATTCCAGTAAGACCATCGACTGACACCCCTCTGCCTGTTTTTGTTTGTACTTCTGTAGTATCGTAGCTCTATGTATATAACTTGCGATGAAGGGATAGAATTGGGATTTAACGGTTGAACATATCTGCTGCCAAGTTCATAGTTCCCTTTAATCACTTTCCCATCACCTGGACCAAAATATCTGCATGGAAAGTCAACCGGCCTTGTTCACACAGAGGTCATGAGCAGGTCACCCGGTAGTACTGCCCTCTGCCTCGCCATTAATTGGTCCTGAAAGACAATGTGAAAATTAGTGTAATGAGCCAGTAGTGAGCGCTATATGTGGCCAACCAAATCTTCACTAGTCAACTTAGGGAGATTGGGTCGGGAATGTGTCTAGCCACATCTGACTAAACCCAACAAAACAATGTGCAGAATTGTATATTGGCCCATACAGTGAAAGTTACATCTGTTAGTGGTTTTAGAATCCATTCTTTTACAGTGTAGCTTTAGTTCTCCTTTAAAAAGCTAATTCACTGATAACAAGACAATCCCCCCACCCCAATTATGATATTGACATTTGGCATACAGTGTAGCTCATAACAACAGTGATGATCTTTTTCATCTAACAAGGAAGCTCCCTCTGCTGATTTTATTCAATCAGGCTATCTTGGTATTTTCTATTGATTAGTACTGTATGATGAAATTCTCTGTGTGATATTCCTGTAAGGCAGGTAAAGGATTTCCATTGATATGGCTGAGGGTAGTGAGGGATTACTCTCTTTGGTGAGGCCTATGGTAACATGGTAATTAAAAGGCTCTGTTCTCTTCCTGTCTCTGCAGTCCAAATTCCATGGCTTAATTTAACACAATTTTATTGCCATTTACAGACACATTCTTCACATTTATAGCTTTAGTAGTAGCTTTGTTAGGGCGCTGAGAGTGGTAGTCCTCCAATGTTGATAGTGGTAGTTCTTCAATGCTGATAGTGATATTCTTCCAATGATGAGAGTGATAATCCCCCAATGCTGAGAGTGGTAATCCCCCAATGCTGAGAGTGGTAGTCCTCCAATGCTGAGAGTGGTAATCTCCCAATGCTGAGAGTGGTAGTCCTCCAATGCTGAGAGTGAAATGCCTCCAATAATGAGGGTGGTAGTCCTCAAATGTTGAGGGTGGTAGTCCTTCAATGCTAAGAGTGGTAATCCCCCAATGCTGAGAGTGGTAGTCCTCCAGTGCTGAGAGTGGTAATCCCCCAATATTGAGAGTGGTAGTCCTCCAATGCTGAGAGTGGTAGTCCTCCAATACTGGGAGTGGTAGTCCTCCAATACTGGGAGTGGTAGTCCTCCAATACTGGGAGTTGTGGTTTTACAATGATGAGAGTGATAATTCTCCAATATTGAGAGTGGTAGTCCTCCAATGCTGAGTGGTAGTCCTCCAATGCTGTGAGTGGTAGTCCTCCAATACTGGGAGTGGTAGTCCTCCAATGCTGGGAGTGGTAGTCCTCCAATACTGGGAGTGGTAGTCCTCCAATGCTGTGAGTGGTAGTCCTCCAATACTGGGAGTGGTAGTCATCCAATGCGGAGAGTGGTAGTCCTCCAATGCTGAGAGTTGTGGTTTTACAATGATGAGAGTGATAATTCTCCAATATTGAGAGTGGTAGTCCTCCAATGCTGAGTGGTAGTCCTCCAATACTGGGAGTGGTAGTCCTCCAATGCTGACATCTCTACCCTACATTCTTTCTGTTCCTTTAATATCTAGAAATCTCTACCTTTCAGCTTTCTGTTCCTTTAATATCTAGAAAACCTCTACCTTTCAGGCTTCTTTTCCTTTAATATCTAGCAAACCTCTACCTTTCAGGCACTCTGTTCCTTTAATATCTAGCAAATCTCTACCCTTCAGGCTCTCTGTTCCTTTAATATCTAGCAATCTCTACCCTTCAGGCTCTCTGTTCCTTTAATATCTAGAAAACCTCTACCTTTCAGGCTCTCTATTCCTTTAATATCTAGAAAACCTCTACCTTTCAGGCTCTCTGTTCCTTTAATATCTAGCAAATCTCTACCCTTCAGGCTCTCTGTCCTTATATCTAGCAAATTTCTACCCTTCAGGCTTTCTGTTCCTTTAATATCTACAAATCTCTAAAAAAACCCTTCAGTTTCTTCCCTTAACTAGAATCTACAAACCTAGCTCTAAGTCCTTTAAGATCTAGCAAATCCTCTACTCCACTCAGGCTCTAATCTCTGTAATATCTACAAATCTCTAAAACA
>CM033473.1:295533037-295547609 GCA_019447015.1 Hymenochirus boettgeri
CCTTTAATATCTAGCAAATCTCTACCCTTCAGGCTTTCTGTTCCTTTAATATCTAGCAAATCTCTACCCTTCAGGCTCTCTGTTCCTTTAATATCTAGAAAATCTCTACCCTTCAGGCTCTTTGTTTCTTTACTTTAATATCTAGAGAATCATTACCTTTCAAGCTCTCTGTTCTTTTAATATCTAGAAAATATCTACCCTTCAGGCTCTTTGTTCCTTTAATATCTAGAAATTTTCTACCCTTCAGGCTTTCTGTTCCTTTAATATCTAGAAAATTTTCCGGAGAGTGGGAGATCATGCTGAGAGTGGTAGTCCTCCATGCTGAGAGTGGTAGTCCTCCAATGCTGAGAGTGGTAGTCATCCAATGCTGAGAGTGGTAGTCCTCCAATGCTGAGAGTGGTAGTCCTCCAATGCTGAGAGTGGTAGTCCTCCAATGCTGAGAGTGGTAGTCCTCCAATGCTGAGAGTGGTAGTCCTCCAATGCTGAGAGTGGTAGTCATCCAATGCTGAGAGTGGTAGTCCTCCAATACTGGGAGTGGTAGTCCCTCAATGCTGAGTGTTAGTCATCCATGCTGAGAGTGGTAGTCCTCCAATAGCGAGAGTGGTAGTCTCCAATGCTGAGAGTGGTAGTCATCCATGCTGAGAGTGGTAATCCCCCCATGCTAGAGTGGTATCCTCCAATGCTGAGAGTGGTAGTCCCATCCATGCTGAGAGTGGTGTCATCCAATGCGAGAGGGTAGTCTCCAATGCTGAGAGTGGTAGTCCTCCAATGCTGAAGTGGTAGTCCTCCAATGCTGAGAGTGGTAGTCCTCCAATGCTGAGAGTGGTAGTCCTCCAATGCTGAGAGTGGTAGTCCTCCAATGCTGAGTGGTAGTCCTCCAGTTATGGGAGTGGTAGTCCCCAATGCAACACTGATGATGTCATCTTCGCCATGCATGCTGGGATTTGTAATTCATAATATTGCATTCCACTTTATTAATCCTGTGTACCTAAGAAGATTACAATATTCGCTTTCTGGGATAAAACAGCCCTAAATGTGTTTGTGGTGCTAATATGACGGCCTCTGCATCTTATGTAAATCTTTTATATGAAAACGAGAGGGAGAATATGGAGGGGAACTGCCATACAGGCATACAGGAATATGGCCATCTAGAAGCTGGTAATAGTCCCATGTATCCAATGCTAATAATCTCTCTGGGATATACGGTAGAAGATGGATCTATGGGATACATGGTTTTTTATTACCCTTGTGGATTTGTCTGGTACCAATTAAAAGAGAATATCAAGGAGCAGACGTAGGAATGAGAGACACAGTGTGTTATGGAGAACGTAGCGGTCAGGCTGGGCTCAAGGCTTTGTTCTGCAATATCACAGACAGCTATTTACCATAATACTCATGGGATATTAAAGAAACAAAGAGCCTGAAGGGTAGAGATTTTCTAGATATTAAAGGAACAGAGAGCCTGAAAGGTAGAGATTTGCTAGATATTAAAGGGACAGAAAGCCTGAGGGTAGAGATTTGCTAGATATTAAAGGAACAGAGAGCCTGAAGGGTAGAGATTTGATAGATATTAAAGGAACAGAAAGCCTGAAAGGTAGAGATTTGCTAGATATTAAAGGAACAGAGAGCCTGAAGGGTAGATTTGATATATTAAAGGAACGAAAGCCTGAAGGTAGGATTGCTAGATATTAAAGGACAGAAAGCCTGAAGGGTAGAGATTTGCTAGATATTAAGGGAACGAAAGCCTAAAGGGTAGAGATTTGCTAGATATAAAGGGACAAAGCTGAAGGGTAGAGATTGCAGATATTAAGGACAAAGCTGAGTAAGATTGATAGATATTAAAGGAACAGAAAGCCTGAAGGGTAGAGATTTGCTAGATATTAAAGGGACAGAAAGCCTGAAGAGGTAGAGATTTTCTAGATATTAAAGGGACAGAGAGCCTGAAGGGTAGAGATTTTGCTAATTAAAGGAACAGAAAGCCTGAAGGGTAGAGATTTGCTAGATATTAAAGGAACAGAACCTGAAGGTAGAGATTGCTAGATTTAAAGGAACAGAAAGCCTGAGGTAGAGATTTGCTAGATATTAAAGGAACAGAAAGCCTGAAAGGTAGAGATTTGCTAGATATTAAAGGAACAGAGAGCCTGAAGGGTAGAGATTTGCTAGATATTAAAGGAACAGAAAGCCTGAAGGTAGAGATTTTGCTATATTAAAGGAACAGAGAGCCTGAAGGGTAGAGATTTGCTAGATATTAAGGAACAGAAAGCCTGAGGGTAGAGATTTCTTAGATATTAAAGGAACGAGAGCCTGAAGGTAGAGATTTGCTAGATATAAAGGAACAGAAAGCCTGAAGGGTAGAGATTTGCTAGATATTAAAGGAACGAAAGCCTGAAGGGAGAGATTTGCTATATTAAAGGAACAGAGAGCCTGAAGGTAGAGATTTGCTAGATATTAAGGAACAGAAGCCTGAAGGGTAGAGATTTTCTATATATAAAGGAACAGAAAGCCTAAGGGTAGAGATTGCTAGATATTAAAGGAACAGAGAGCCTGAAGGGTAGAGATTTGCTAGATATTAAAGGAACAGAAAGCCTGAAGGGTAGAGATTTGCTAGATATTAAAGGGACAGAGAGCCTGAAGGGTAGAAGATTTTGCTAGATATTAAAGGAACAGAAAGCCTGAAGGGTAGAGATTTCTAGATATTAAAGGAACAGAGAGCCTGAATGGTAGAATTTGCTAGATATTAAAGGAACAAAAGCCTGAAGGGTAGAGATTTGCTAGATATTAAAGGAACAGAAGCCTGAAGGGTAGAGATTTGCTAGATATTAAAGGAACAGAAAGCCTGAAGGTAGAGATTTTCTAGATATTAAATGAAAAGAAAGCCTGAAGGGTAGAGATTTTCTAGATATTAAAGGAACAGAGAGCCTGAAAGGTAGAGGTTTTCTAGATATTAAAGGAACAGAGCCTGAGGGTAGAGATTTGCTAGATATTAAAGGACAGCGAGCCTGAAGGGTAGAGATTTGCTAGATATTAAGGACAGAGAGTCCTGAAGGGTAGAGATTTGCTAGATATTAGGAACAGAGACCTGAAGGTAAGAGTTTTCTAGATATAAAGGAACAGAAAGCCTGAAAGGGAGAGATTTCTAGATATTAAAGGAACGAAAGATGAGGTAGAGATTTGCTAATATTAAGGACAAGAGCCTGAAGGGTAGAGATTTGCTAGATATTAAAGAACGAGCCTAAGTAGAGATTTTCTAGATATTAAAGGACAGAAAGCCTAAGGGTAGAGATTTGCTAGATATTAAAGGACAAGAGCCTGAAGGGTAGGATTTGCTAGATATTAAAGGGACAGAAGCCTGAGGGTAGAGATTTGCTAGATATTAAAGGCCAGAAAGCCTGAAGGGTAGAGATTTGCTAGATATTAAAGGACAAAAGCCTGAAGGTAGAGATTTCTAGATATTAAAGACAGAAGCCTGAAGGTAGAGATTTTCTAGATATTAAGGACGAAAGCCTGAAGGGTAGAGATTTTGCTAGATATTAAAGGACAAAGAGCCTGAAGGGTAGAGATTTGCCTAGATTTAAAGGAACAGAAAGCCTGAAGGTAGAGATTTGCTAGATATATAAGGGACAGAAAGCCGAAGGTAGAGTTTGCTAATATTAAAGAAGCAGAGCCTGAAGTAGAGATTTTCTAGATATTAAAGAAACAGAAAGCCGAAGGTAGAGATTTTCAGATATTAAAGAAAAAAGCCTGAAGGTAGAGATTTGCTAGAATATTAAAGGAACAGAAAGCCTGAAGGGTAGAGATTTCCTAGATATTAAAGGAACGAGAGCCTGAAGGGTAGAGATTTGCTAGATATTAAAGAACAAAAGCCTGAAGGTTAGAGATTTTCTAGATTAAAGAAAGAAAGCCTGAAGGGTAGAGATTTGCTAGATATTAAAGGAACAGAAGCCTGAAAGTTAGAATTTTCTAATATTAAAGAGAACAGAGAGCCTGAAGGTAGAGATTTTCTAGATATTAAAAACGAGAGCCTGAAGGGTAAAGATTTCTAGATATTAAGGAACAAGCCTGAAGTAGAGTTTTCTAGATATTAAAGGCCAGACCTGAAGGGTAGAAGTTTCTAGATATTAGGAACAGAAGCCGGAAGGGTAGAAATTTCTAATATTAAAGGAACAGAAGAGCCTGAAGGGTAGAATTTTCTAGATATTAAAGGAAAAACAGAGGTGAAAAGTAGATTCTCAGATATTAAAGGAACAGAAAGCCTGAAGGTAAGAGATTTTCTAGATATTAGGAACAGAACTGAATGTAGGTAAGATTTGCTAGATATAAAGGAACAGAAAGCCTGAAGGGTAGAGATTTTGCTAGATATTAAAGGAACAAAAGCCGAAGGGTAGAGATTTGCTAATATAAAGGAACAGAAGCCTGAAGGGTAGAGATTTGCTAGATATTAAAGGACGAAGAGCCTGAGGTAAAGTTTTCTAGATTTAAAGGAACAAGAGCTGAAGGGTAGAGATTTGCTAGATATTAAAGGAACAAAAAGCCTGAAGGGTAGAGATTTGCTAGATATTAAAGGAACGGAACCTGAAGGTAGAGATTTGCTAGATATAAAAGAACAAGAAGCCTGAAGTAGAGTTTTCTAGATATTAAAGGAACAGAAGCCTGAAGAGGAGTTTCTAGATATTAAGGAACAAGAGCCTGAAGGGTAGAGATTTTCTAGATATTAAGAACAGAGAGCCTGAAGGGTAGATTTGCTAGATATTAAAGGAACAAGAGCCTGAAGGTAAGGTTTTCTAGATATTAAAGGAACAGAGAGCGGAAGGTAGAGGTTTTTTAGATATTAAAGGAACAGAAAGCCTGAAGGTGATATTTCTAGATATTAAAGACAGAAGAGCTAGGGTAGAGATTTGCTAGATATAAAGGACAAGAGCCTGAAGGGTAGAATTTCTAGATATTAAAGGAACAGAAAAAGCCTGAAGGGTAGAGATTTGCTAGATTTAAAGGGAAAAAAGCCTGAAGGGTAGAGATTGCTAGATATTAAAGGGACAGAGAGCCTGAAGTAGAGATTTCTAGTATTAAGGACGAAAACCTGAAGGTAGAGATTTGCTAGATATTAAAGGACAAAGCCTGAGGTAGATATTTCTAGATATTAAGGACAGAAAACCTAAGGGTAGAGATTTGCTAGATATTAAAGGACAGAGAGCGAAGGTAGAGATTTTCTAGATATTAAAGGGACAGAAAGCCTGAAGGTAGAGATTTTCTAGATATTAAAGGGACAGAAAGCCTGAAGGGTAGAGATTTCCTAAATATTAAAGGGACAGAAAGCCTGAAAGGTAGAGATTTTCTAGATATTAATGGAACATTGAGCCTGGAAGATTGGTTTGTTTTTCCTGTAAGTTAACACAGTGTCTTGTGTTGTAATCACACATGTCTGATCTATATCCTCTGCTATGTTGCTTGTCCTCGGTTTAAATGGAAGGTGACAGTGGCCTCAGATAATCTGCTTTATTAAACGCTCCTCTCACGGGCAACTGTGATTTATGACTTGTTAGGTTTGTAACGGCTAAACATCAATCAGTCACTGTAACAACAAAAATATAGATAAACATACACTCAGACTGATGAAAAGAACACAGAGCCAGTAATAGCACATAACATACAGGAGACATAATTACTCATACAAAGATACACAATAAAATCTTTCAGTACAAAAACCAGTACAGTTAATGCCCCTTCTCTAGCTCAGTGATCTTAGACATGCTCAGTTATAACCCCAGGAGGAATTCTCCAATCAGCCAATCAGCTAGAACAGTCTGACAAGCAAAACTGATTATTCTACCCTTGGTACATGGCTGCAAAGGGGATAACTTTGATTTAAGACTTGAAAAGCTGGTAGCGGCTTTCTGTTTATCACCCCAATAGAATATATACTGTATAATAATGAGATGAATTTTATGGAACATAATGTAAATATTGTATAATAATGAGATTAATTATATGGAATATAAGGTATATACTGTATAATAATTAGATTAATTACTGTATATGGAATATAAAGTATATACTGCATAATAATGAGATGAATTATATGGAACATAATGTATGTATTGTATAATAATGAGATTAATTATATGGAATATAATGTATATAATGTATAATAATGAGATTAAATATATTGAATATTAAGTATATATTGTATAATAATGAGATTAATTATATGAAATATATAGTATATGCTGAATAATAATAAGATTAATTATATGGAATATAAAGTATATACTGAATAATGCACCAGAGAGTTTATTGTATGGCCCATTAATATATTTGTATAAGGTTGTCATCTCCAATGTAAACAGCCCTAACTCTAATCTGCCTGCATATTCAAGCCCCTCCATTCACCTTATTAATTTAGTTACCCTTCTCTGAACTGCTTCCATTTCCAAGATGTCCCTTTTGTATATGGGATTCCAAAACTGCACGGCATATTCCAAATGAGGCCTTACCAGTGCCTTGTAAAGAGGGAGAATAATATTTTTCTCTCTTGAATCTATTCCCCTCTTTATACAAGACAATATCTTACTAGCTCTAGCCGTTGCTACCTGGCATTGTTTGCTACAGCTAAGTCTGTTATCTACCAAAACCCCCAAATCTTTTTCCATTACAGATGCACTTAACACAGAGTTATTTATAGTGTCGGTGGCACAGGGATTATTAAATCCCAAATGCATCACCTTACATTTATCAACATTGAATCCCATCTGCCATTCTGCTGCCCATTTTGATAATCTATCTAGGTCTGCTTACAACACTTGCACATCATTTGAAGTTTCCAAAGCTCTGCATAGTTTAGTGTCATCAGCAAACACAGAGACCTTGCTCTTCTTCCTTTAAGTCATTTATAAACATATTAAACAGAAGAGGCCCCAGTACAGAACCCTAAGGCACGCCGCTTATAACTTTAGCCCACATAGATGTAGCTCCATTGACCACCACTCTCTGTTTGCGATCCAATAACCAATTCTCTATCCAAATGTTCTCTTCAAGACCAAGAGTCCTCAGTTTATACATTAGTCGCCTATGTGGCACAGTTTCAAAAGCTTTCGCAAAATCCAAGTATACCACATCCACTGCTGTGCCTGAATCCAAATTCTTATTACATTGGCTTTTTTCCAATCCAGCGGCACATCCCCAGACCAAAGTGAATTTGAAAAAATAAGAAACAGTGGTCTAGATAGAACTGAACTAAGCTCTTTTAAAATCCGAGGGTGTATACCATCCGGTCCTGGGGCTTTATTGATATTAACTTTGTCTAATTGTTTCCATACCATATCCTCCTTCAGCCAATGTGAATACTCCTCATTTCTCCCCTGCATATTATGACAATCCCTGCTGAAAGGACTAGGATTCTAAACAGTGAAAAACGATATATGGAATATAAAGTATATACTGAATAATAATGAGATTAATTTTATGGAATATAATAGTGTATAATAATGAGATTAATTATATGGAATATAAAGTATATACTGAATAATAATGAGATTAATTTTATGGAATATAATAGTGTATGAGATTAATTATATGGAATATAAAGTATATACTGAATAATAATGAGATTAATTATATGGAATATAAAGTATATACTGAATAATAATGAGATTAATTATATGGAATATAAAGTATATACTGAATAATAATGAGATTAATTATATGGAATATAAAGTATGAATAATAATGAGATTCATTTTATGGAATATAAAGTATATACTGAATAACAATGAGATTAATTTTAGGGAATAAAAAGTATATACTGAATAATAATGAGATTAATTTTATGGAATATAAAGTATATACTGAATAATAATGAGATTAATTATATGGAATATAATAGTGTATAATAATAAGATTAATTATATGGAATATAAAGTATATACTGAATAATAATGAGATTAATTATATGGAATATAATAGTGTATAATAATAAGATTAATTATATGGAAAATAAAGTATATACTGAATAATAATGAGATTAATTATATGGAATATAAAGTATATACTGAATAATAATGAGATTAATTATATGGAATATAAAGTATGAATAATAATGAGATTAATTTTATGGAATATAAAGTAAATACTGAATAATAATGAGATTAATTATATGGAATATAAAGTATATACTGAATAATAATGAGATTAATTATATGGAATATAAAGTATGAATAATAATGAGATTAATTATATGGAATATAAAGTAAATACTGAATAATAATGAGATTAATTATATGGAATATAAAGTATATACTGAATAATAATGAGATTAATTATATGGAATATAAAGTATGAATAATAATGAGATTACTTTTATGGAATATCAAGTAAATACTGAATAATAATGAGATTAATTATATGGAATATAAAGTATATACTGAATAATAATGAGATTAATTTTATGGAATATAAAGTATATACTGAATAATAATGAGATTAATTATAGAAATTTTCTTTACTTATTGGAAGAGCTGTAATCAGAATTTATTGATTTCTTTAGCTGCATCATGTTCTAGCGGGTCTCTAACTGCCCGTTAGATGACTGTAAATATGTTGTATGCAACATGTGATTTACACGTTAAATTAGTCTGTATCAATAGGTCAAGCAAGGGAAGACAGTAGAGTTGAATAACTGTTAGTTCTATAGTTACACTTTGCTCCCTTCATCTGTCTCTGTGCAAAGAATCCCAGTAGAGTTCAATTTGTCAGTATACAATACACACAGATATATTCTTTTAAGCGTAATTGTACCAGCCTGATATACATCAATTCACTCAGTGGACACGTTCCCTTAATGGATCATTCAGTCTCTGTATAGAACACAGACTTTCTATGTCATTCTGTCAACGTCCCTTTATCTTAATCTTACATAACAGGCGTCAGGGAGCGTTATAGAAATGGTCAAAAGTCAACGGCAGTTCCTCATTTATTCTTTAATTTTATGGAAAAGATTCTCATTTTTTTTGCAGACAGCAATACCTGTTTTTTTTTTAAAGGGGCAACAAGCAAAATGCATTTTGGGATTAATGTAAGGAAACACGCTCAGGGCAACCTGTTTGGCTAAAATGATTAATGCAATAAACTGAAGAGAAGAAGAGCTGTGATACCTTTTATTGGCTAACTAAATAAAAAAATTAAGCAAGCTTTCGGGAGTCCTAAGCCCCCTTCATCAGGCTGAATTCAATAAACTGACAGAGGTTTGGATGAATGTAGAATGTCCTTAATAATGTGATCCACTCCGCTAACTGACGTGCTCACTCAGAGAGACAATCAGCCAGATGAGTCACGTGACCAGACAGGGTAATACCGTTTTAGACCAATGTTACAGGCATAATGTGGGTAGCAAAACATTCTCCGGGTAGTCAAGGTAAGGCAGCAGAAATAAATTGGTAGACATCGGCCAAGCTTGTTGCCAGCCCAACAGGGCACCTCCATGGTCATTAAACAATTGTTATTATTATTATGGATTTATATAGCGCTATCTTCCGTAGCGCTTTACAATTACATGTATACATACATGAGGCCCTGCCCCGAAGAGCTTACAATCTAAGCACATTTAGTTGACACATACAACCTATCAGTATGTCTTTATGATTGTGGGGGAAACTGGAGTGTCCGGAGGAAACCCACGCAAGCACGGGTAGAACATACAAACTCCTTACAGATGTGTCCAAGGGTGGAATCGAACTCAGGACCTCAGTGTTGCAACTTTCCCTTATCTGTAATTAAGACGATGTCTGTTGAATAACATTTTCTTTACTGTTAAAAGTAGTGGTAGGGTTAAAAAGGAGTGTGAAAAGGTTGGACTTGGGTGAGTCTTTATTAAACCTCAATTACTGTGTTAGTATGTTACTTACCTTATGTTATATATGATAACTTGTAGACTGGCAAACCTTATCTAGCCCACAATGCAAAACTGCAAAACGCACGCTAAATACGGACATCAGATGATTGTCCTTCTGTACGTCTGTAACATGGTCTGTCCGTATCATGTCCCTGATTACTGTACCTTTAACCTCACACTTGATGTCTCCTTGTGGCACCCATGCCCAGGTGACGCCAGGCGTTTATCACTGTAATGACACCAGCTGGTAGAGGGGAAACATTTGTTTTTCTTTTTATTGATTCCAGTTCTTCAGCTCATTAAGTCTTTATACTGAAAGAAACAAAGGAGAAGTTACTTCCCAGCCATGTGACGGGCACATTAGTCACACGAGGCCAACTGAGACTTTGCCTCTCTTAGTTAATGACCAGTTAATGTTCCATAGATGGATATTGGGAGTCTGAGCTCTAATGAGGCGGGAAGTCGATGGCTCCGAGAACTTCATAAAACACGATCTTTCAGGATAACAATAACCCCAATGGAAGCTTTCTAACCTACTGTACATGTCTCCAGGACATTGGTTATTCCTTTACCCAACACAACATTGTCTGTTCAAATATCAGCTGAATATCCTGGAACATGAACTTCTCCAGATAATAATAATAATAATACATATCTTTATAATATATATATATATAATAATAATAATAAATATAATACTAATAAAAATAATAAATATAATACTAATAAAGAAAACAAATGATTAAAAATAAAACATTTATAAAGTTCCCATTCTAGGGGCCATTGTTATTCCCACAGTCCTTAGCAGCAGATTATTAGCCATACCATAATGTCCATTCTGGGAGAGGGAATGACCAATTAACATCTACGTTATATCACGTCTGACCAATAAGGGAACACAGATATTTATTATTTGTTTGAACACGTATACAGAACCAATATAGCGAATATCAATATTATCAACTCCTGTTATCCCCACCCAGTGGACATACAGTCCAACGAGGCCTTACCAGTGCCTTGTAAAGAGGGAAGATAATATTTTTCTCTCTTGAGTCTATTCCCCTTTTTATACAAAACAATATCTTGCTAGCTCCATTGAAGATGCATGTATAAATTCCAAGTGTGTCATAGTCATTTAATAAAATCCCATTGGTTTGTGCAATGGTTAATAGTCTAGTGATATTGACATGCTTGTTATAAATCTGTTTCTCATACCTGGGCAGTGATATGAACTTGTGTAGCGCAATACAACAAACTTGTCATAATTAGAGATGGACATTAAACCGAACTTGAACCCGAGTTCGGGACGAACTTTATGAGTTCGGACAAACTAGAACTATTCTAACTAGTTTGGGCTCGATCTAGTTTGTTTTTTTGGACAACGTTTCGATTCGAGACTCATGGTCTCTTCCTAAGGAAGAGACTGTGAGTCTCGAAACATTGTATGTTTTTTGCACTTAATAAATTAATTCATCACTCAAGTAGTGTGTTCCTATCTACTACACCTCGCTTGGCTTATACAGTATGGCACACAGAGTACAGTTATTGGCTGCTGGTAGCACAAATCTGCTCCACCAATCATATTGTACTGTAAACTGCCCGATTCCTTGGTCACTCAGGTTCTGATTATCTGGAAAATAGAGATGAGAATAAGGTGAAAAGCCAAAAATATTGGTGAGACTGAGACACCATCTAGGCTTAATAGGGTTATAAGGTTATTATAAGATAATTATAAGATTATTATAAAGTTATAACCAAAAGCCATCAGAACAACTGACATTGAATTGTCTCTGAAGCTGGTAGATGAAAACCTGTTACATTCAATTTAAAAGACATTTGACAAATCATCTTTTATTTATTGTCCACCTCACACCAGCACTGGGAGTTATTACTGGAGATGTTGAAACTCATTAATGGTGTGTATAGCCCATGTTCATTCACACCCAATGATATAACATTATTACATTGCAATCACCCCAACCCCACCCCAAAAAAAAAACCCCCCCCCCTCATTAATGTGTGTATCGCCCATTTTCATTCACACCCAATGATATAACATTATTCCATTGCAATCTCATTATGGTGGTGTAGAGCCATGTTCATTCACCCAGTCACCCCATGATTAACATTATTACATTGCAATCTCATTAATGGTGTGTATAGCCCATGTTCTTCACACCCAATGTATAACATTTTAGCATTGCACTCATTAATGGTGTATATCCCATGTTCATTCACACCCAATGATTAACATTATTACATGCAATCTCATTACATGGTGTGGTATAGCCCTGTTCATCACACACCAATGATATAACATTATTACATTGCATCTCATTAATGGTGTGTATAGCCCATGTTCATTCACACCCAATGATATAACATTATTACATTGCAATCTCATTAATGGTGTGTATAGCCCATGTTCATTCACACCCAATGATATAACATTATTACATTGCAATCTCATTAATGGTGTGTATAGCCCATGTTCATTCACACCCAATGATATAACTTATTACATTGCAATCTCATTAACGGTGTGTATAGCCCATGTTCATTCACACCCAATGATATAACATTATTACATTGCAATCTCATTAATGGTGTGTATAGCCCATGTTCATTCACACCCATGATATAACATTATTACATTGCAATCTCATTAAGGTGTTGTATAGCCCATGTTCATTCACACCAATGATTTAACATTATTACATTGCAATCTCATTATTGGTGTGTATAGCCCATGTTCATTCACACCCAATGAAATAACATTATACATTGCAATCTCATTAATGGTGTGTATAGCCCATGTTCATTCACACCCAATGATATAACATTATTACATTGCAATCTCTTAAGTTGTGTATAGCCCTGTTCATTCACACCCAATGATATAACATTATTACTTGCAATCTCATTAATGGTGTGTATAGCCCATGTTCATTCACACCCAATGATATACATATTACATTGCAATCTCATTAATGGTGTGTATAGCCCTGTTCATTCACACCACAATGATATAACTTATTACATTGCAATCTCATTACGGTGTGTATAGCCCATGTTCATTCACACCCATGATATAACATTATTACATTGCAATCTCATTAACGGTGTGTATAGCCCATGTTCATTCACACCCAATGATATAACATTATTACATTGCAATCTCATTATGGTGTGTATAGCCCCATGTTCATTCACACCCAATGATATAACATTATTACATTGCAATCTCATTAACGGTGTGTAAGCCCATGTTCATTCACACCCAATGATATAACATTATTACATTGCAATCTCATATAGGTGTGTATAGCCCTGTTCATTCACACCCATGAATAACATTATTACATTGCAATCTCATTAGGTGTGTATAGCCCCATGTCTTTCACCCCCATGATATAAGCATTATTACATTGCAATCCTCATTAACCTGGTGTGTATAGCCCATGTTCATTCACCCCAATGATATAACATAATTACATTGCACATCTTCATTAATCGGTGTGTATAGCCCCATGTTCATTCACACCCATTATATAACATTACTACATTGGCAATCTCATTAATGGTGTGTGTATAGCCCATGTTCATTCACACTCAATGTATAACATTATTCAATTTGCAATCTCATTAACGGTGTGTATAGCCCAATGTTCATTCACACCAATGATATAACATTTATACATTGATGCAGATCTCTATTTTTTTTTTTTGGTATATTTACTTCACAGAGGGTGTTATCTTTTTGGGGGTTCAATCTTTAATGGTGTGTATAGCCATGTTACATGTCACACCCAATGATATAACATTATGCAACTATGAATGGTACCCAGTTCATTCACCAATGGAAGAACAATTTAACCTCATGTTGTTGATAGCCCATGTTCTTCACACCCCAGACGATGTATAACAATTTTACCATGCATCTCATTAACGGTGTGTATTAGCCCATGTTCATTCACCCCAATGATATAACATTATGATTCATTGCAATCTCATTAGGGTGTGACATACGTCCCAGTCATTGCAACCCAATGATATAACATTATTACATTGCAATCTCGTTAATGGTGTTGTATAGCCCTGTTCATTCACACCCAAGTGATAGCTACATTATTACATTGCAAGTCTATAATTTGTGTATTAGCAGCCATGTAATTCACACACCAATGATATACAGAATGTGGCCTTTGACCTAACATGTTTTATCATCAACCAATATCAGGTTTTTTGTACACCATGTCAGTGTGTGATGTCTTGCTTGGAGAAAGATTGGGGCTTCCTCCACGGTGGACAACAGAGTCTTCATTCACTTCATGTCTTCTTTTTCTCAGCTCATAGAAAACCCCTTGAATGATAATAGCTTTCAAACACCCTGGCGAATAGTGTTTGCCTTGGCGGTTGAATAGCGGATTCATTACTTGAATTCAGTGACATAATTAACTACATACACGGCCTAGCAGCTGATACCGTTGTGTGAACAGATCTAGAGCACAGCATGTTTTTCAGATCAGTAGCCCATGTTCATTCACACCCAATGATATAACATTATTACATTGCAAGCTCATTAATGGTGTGTATAGCCCATGTTCATTCACACCCAATGATATACAGAATGTGGCCTTTAACACAATAATGTTTTATCATCAACAAATATCAGTTTTTTGTCCACCA
>CM033473.1:295547679-295644853 GCA_019447015.1 Hymenochirus boettgeri
ATTAATTTACATTGCAATCTCATTAATGGTGTGTATAGCCCATGTTCTTCACACCCAAGATATAACATTATTACATTGCAATCTCATTAATGGTGTGTATAGCCCATGTTCATTCACACCCAATATAACATTATTACTTGCAATCTCATTAATGGTGTGTATAGCCCATGTTCATTCACACCCAATGATATAACATTATTACATTGCAATCTCATTAACGGTGTGTATAGCCCATGTTCATTCACACCCAATGATATAACATTATTACATTGCAATCTCATTAACGTGTGTATAGCCCATGTTCATTCACACCCAATGATATAACATTATTACATTGCAATCTCATTAATGGTGTGTATAGCCCATGTTCATTCACACCCAATGATATAACATTATTACATGCAATCTCATTATGGTGTGTATAGCCCATGTTCATTCACACCCAATGATATAACATTATTACATTGCAATCTCATTAATGCTGTGTATAGCCCATGTTCATTCACACCCAATGATATACAGAATGTGGCCTTTAACACAATAATGTTTTATCATCAACAAATATCAGTTTTTTGTCCACCATGTCAGTGTGATGTCTTTGCTTGGAGAAGACTTGGGGCTTCCTCCACGGTGGACAACAGGAAGATCTTCATTCAGCTTCATGTCTTCTTTTTCTCAGCTCATAGAAAACCCCTTGCAATGAGTTAATTAGCTTTCAAACACCCTGGCGAATAGTGTTTCATTGGCGGTGCATAGGGAATTCATTACTTGATGCAGTGACATTAATTAACTACATTACATGGCCTAGCAGCTGATACCGTTGTGTGAACAGATACATAGATGCACAGCAATGTTTTTCAATCAGGGTTCCAGTAGAGGCCATTGGGGGGTTCTGCAAGCTATGATGTAATGAGCTGTATTGATCCACCCTTGGAATGAATAGTTATTTCTAGATATTTCTATTGATCTATCTAATAATTAGGTTGACCTACAGTACAGTATTTTTATAAATTGATGATTAAGAAATGTAATACATATGTGTAAACATTATTTTTAACATTGGGGTTTGCTTTAAAAAGCTTTAAAAGTTAAAAAATATTGAGAATTACTGGTATTTATATAAATACTAGACATTAAGTCCTTTAATTAATGTGTGCTTAAAGCCGAGAGTGTAACAAGGCCATACCCCCCCTCCTTCATGGCCAGAGTCCCCTCTTAGTGTCCTAAGGCCATATCCCCCTCCTTCATGGCCAGAGTCCCCTCTTAGTGTCCTAAGGCCATATCCCCCCCTCCTCATTGTCCCAAGGCCAGAGTCCCCATCTGTCCCAAATCCAAAGTCAAACATATAAAACTCAAAGGGATAGAGAAGGGCAGCACTCGTACCTGTATCTGGCTTGCCTCATGGTGCAGATCACTTAGCTGCACTAATGACATAATAACATAGAAGGAAGAGCGCTACTCACGAGGATAAGGTGAACAAGTCTATTTATTTCTCATATGAATTCTTTGGAGACAACAAGTACAACATCACAGGGCAAGAAGCAAATGCAGGCCCACCCGCCTGACGTGTGTCATGGGCTTAACCCCTTATCCTCATGAGTAGCGCTCTTCCTTATTTATTACCAAATCCAAAGTCCCCCATCTGTTCCAAATCCAGGGTCACCTCTCTAATACGGGACCCCCCTCTGTCCCAAATCCAGGGTCACCCCTCTCCCTCAAATCCAGGGTCCCCCCTCTGTCCCAAATCCAGGGTCACCTCTCTAATACGGGACCCCCCTCTGTCCCAAATCCAGGGTCCCCCCCTCTGTCCCAAATCAAGGGTCACCCCTCTCCCTCAAATCCAGGGTCCCCCCCTCTGTCCCAAATCCAGGGTTCTCCCTGTCCCAAATCCAGGGTCACCCCTCTCCCTCAAATCCAGGGTCCCCCCCTCTGTCCCAAATCCAGGGTCCCTCCTGTCCCAAAACCGGGGTCCCCCCTGTCCCAAATCCAGGGTCACCCCCTCTGTCCCAAATACAGGGTCACCCCTCTCCCTCAAATCCAGGGTCCCCCCCTCTGTCCCAAATCCAGGGTCTCCCCTCTCCCTCAAATCCAGGGTCCCCCCCTCTGTCCCAAATCCAGGGTTCCCCTTCTGTTCCAAATCCAGGGTTCCCCCTCTGTTCCAAATCCAGGGTCCCCCTCTGGCCCAAATCCAGGGTCACCCCTTTCTCAAATCCAGGATGCCCCTTCTGTCCCAAATCCAGGGTCTCCCCTCTCCCTCAAATCCAGGGTCCCTCCCCTCTGTCCCAAATCCAGGGTCCCCCCTGTCCCAAATCCAGGGTCACCCCTCTCTCTCTCTCAAATCCAGGGTCCCCCTCTGTCCCAAGCAACCTTACCACCTGTCCCAAGCAGTCAGTAATTGCTGTGTTCTGCCTCCTGCGTGTTTCCGGTTTTTCTCCCCCTAGTGGTTAGTGAGTCAATAGGAACTGTAATAGGATGGTAAGATGGTCTAGCTTACCATCTCCCTCTAGTGGTGAGTCCGTAGGAACTGTAGTGACATACACATCACATAATCAGCTTTGGGATTTTATATATATTGATGGGCAAGGTAGGTAAGTATAACCCTGCTACTTACCTGACCGCTATCCAGCAATGCTGTAAATACATTTGCGAGGCCGACTGCATCGTGGGATCCCAGACAGGTAAGAAGTGGGGTTTACACCTCCATAGAAAAGGTGATCAGTTTCACGCTCAATGAAAACTTAAAATAACCTTTCCTACAGTTTTGTAAATGGCGCTGCCTGTGCAGAATTAGTGTAAATCCTGCGCTAACCTGGTGATACATCAGGTAGCGTTGGTTTTACCCTAATATGGCTGAATACCATCTGATATACCATCGCCCTGGTAGTTCTGGTTGATCCAGGGATCCTTTCTGATTGCCATTTGGAGTGAGGAAGTATTTATAGAATAACCAGTTAATAAAATACAATATATAGCAGTATTTCTATATTACGGCATGTCACATATAGAGATGTTTTCGGACTTTGCTCAGGAAAATCCAGAATATCCAAAAATGGAAAGTAATTTTGGGACTTTGGAGCCCATTTTCGATGATAAATAGACTTGATTGTTCGATAATCCTTGAAAATACAAAAGAAAACTAAATGATTGTTAGCCCCTTTAAGCATTTTGTACCCATCCCCCCAATTGTATCTGTATGTTGTCCCACCCACTTAGATTGTAAGCTCTTGGGGGCAGGGATCTCATTCCTAATGTGTCGAGGCTTGTTTTGCACTTATAACAATTTATAAACAATTTATATATATGTATTATTAACTTATGTATACAATTGCATTTCATTTTTATCTATCTGTATAATGGCTTGCACTTCCCCTAGTTTGTATACTCTGTATTTTATAATGTACAGCGCTGCGTACCCAAGTGGCGCTTTATAAATAAAATTATACATGCATACATACTTTCGAATTTCCAATCATATTTTCGAGGAGTATCGAACATTCAAGGCTTTTTTTGAGGATTCTCGAAAACAGTCTTGAACATTCAATAATTATTGAAAATCGTCTCTGAAGTCCCGAAAGCCGAACATTCTGTCCAGTTTCAGATGGAACATTTGTATTTTGAAACTGAGGGTTTCTGTGTCCGATGCCATCTCTAGTCACATACAGGGTAAAGAGTAAAATGTGTGAACAGCTACCCTAACCAATGGGCCTTTCCTGAATACATGTGGGGAAAGTTCTCTGTACAGATACAAGTGGAGCATTTAATTCTTTTCTCATGTTAAAAGTCCATAAGACTAATACTAATCCCACAACAACCAATCAAATCCCAGCTACAATGACTTTAATTACACTATTTAGGTAAAAGCAAGCTGCTGATTTGCTTATTCTTTCTAGAGGAAACATGTTTGTGCTTATACCTATATACTTCTAGTAAATAATATGATTAATGAAGGGTACGTTCAACTACACAGGGGTAGATAGAGAAGTTAGGGATCAGGGGGCTAATAACACAACGGAGGACGGAGAAGGGGGAGCATAGAGGATAAGGAGGCATGTACGACCATGTATGGAAGTAAATGAATTGATAATCTAAAATGTATGTTTACAAATGCAAGAAGTCTGGCTAGAAAAACCAGGGAACTTGAAATAATAGCTTTAAAGGAAAGGTATGATGTAATTGGTGTAGCAGAATCATGGCTAAATGATTCACACGACTGGACAGTAAATATTGAAGGATACTCCTTATTTAGACATGACAGAGTTAATAAGAAAGGAGGAGGAGTATGTATGTATGTTAAACAGGAATTGAAGCCAAATTTAAAAGATGGCATAGATGGGGGTGTAAACGATACGGCAGAAACAATATGGGTGGAACTGTGTACAGGAAGCAAGAAGGTGTATGTTATAAAGAAGGAGTATGTTATAAACCGCCAAATGCCGGGGAGGAGGTGGAAATGAATCTCCATATGCAGTTGGCGAAGGCTGCTGGTATGGGGCTTGTTTTGGTTATGGGGGATTTCAACTACCCTGACATAGATTGGAGTAAGGGAACTGCCAGCACCTCAAAAGGTATAAAGTTTTTAAATTTCCTATATGAGCATTTTCTTTCACAGATGGTAGAAGTTCCTACTAGACAGAATTTGTTGTTGGATCTGGTGATATCTAATAACCCTGAGCTCATTTTAGAGATGAAGGTAATGGGAAGCTTAGGGAATAGTGACCATGATATAGTGTCATTTAATATAGGTTGCAAAAAACTAAAATGCACTGGGTTAACAAAAACTTTTAACTAAAGCCAATTTTATGCTGTTAAAGGAATCACTCCTGCTCATAGACTGGGGGGAATTGTTTCTAGGTAAAGATACAGAGCAGATGTGGACCAATTTTAAAGGGATATTAAACTATTACATTTCTAAATTTGTACCTTTAGGGAGCAAGTGTAAAAAAATGAGGTCCTCTCCTGCATGGCTTAATGCTCAGGTAAAAAGGGAAATGGAAAAAAAGAAAAAGGCTTTTAAAATTTTGAAAAGAGGGAACAGAACAGGCTTACAGCGAATACAAAAGCTATAATAAGGAGTGCAAGAAAGCAATTAAACTAGCTAAAATAGAAAATGAAATATGGATTGGCAAACAAAGCAAGTCCAACCCTACAATGTTTTTTAAGTATATAAATGGTAAAAAGATGAGGACTGAGAATGTGGGACCATTAAATAATGGAGCTGAGGTGGTTGTAGAGGATGCCGAAAAGGCTAATCTGTTAAACCGTTTTTTTACTGTTGAGAATCCTTGTCCTTACAGCAGGGATTGTAATAATATGCAGGGTATAAATGAAGAGTATTCACATTGGCTAACAGAGGATATGGTACGGAAACAATTAGACAAAGTTAATATCAATAAAGCCCCAGGACCAGATGGATTGCATCCTCGGATTTTAAAAGAGCTTAGTTCAGTTCTATCTAGACCACTGTTTCTCTTTTCAGATTCGATTTGGTCTGGGGATGTGCCGCTGGATTGGAAAAAAGCCAATGTAATACCAATAGTTAAAAAAGGTAGTCGTTCACAGCCTGGTAACTATAGACCTGTAATCCTAACATCAGTGGTAGGGAAGGTGCTGAAAAATTTGTTACGGGATCATATCCTTGACTTTGTCTCCAGAGATCATCTTATTAGTAGTAGTCAGGATTTATGAGAAATAGATCATGCCAGACAAATTTTAAAAAGCTTTTGATACTGTGCCACATAGGCGACTAATGTATAAACTGAGGACTGTTGGCCTTTAAGAAAACATTTGTTCATGGATAGAGAACTGGTTATTGGATCGCAAACAGAGAGTGGTGGTTAATGGAGCTACATCTATGTGGGCTAAAGTTATAAGTGGCGTGCCTCAGGGTTCTGTACTGGGGCCTCTTCTGTTTAATATGTTTATAAATGACTTAAAGGAAGAAGAGCAAGGTCTCTGTGTTTGCTGATGACACTAAACTATGCAGAGCTTTGGAAACTTCAAATGATGTGCAAGAGCTGCAAGCAGACCTAGATAGATTATCAAAATGGGCAGCAGAATGGCAGATGAGATTCAATGTTGATAAATGGAAGGTGATACATTTGGGGTTTAATAATCCCTGTGCCACCTACACCATAAATAACTCTGTATTGAGTGCATCTGTAATGGAAAAAGATTTGGGGGTCCTGGTAGATAACAGACTTAGCTGTAGCAAACAATGCCAGGTAGCAACGGCTAGAGCTAGCAAGATATTGTCTTGTATAAAGAGGGGAATACATTCAAGAGAGAAAAATATTATTCTCCCTCTTTACAAGGCACTGGTAAGGCCTCATTTAGAATATGTGGTGCAGTTTTGGAATCCCATATACAAAAGGGACATCTTGGAAATTGAGGCAGTTCAGAAAAGGGCAACTAAATTAATAAAGGGAATGGAGGGGCTTGAATATGCAGGCAGATTAGACAAGTTAGGGCTGTTTACATTGGAGAAACGACGTTTGCGTGGGGACATAATAACCTTATACAAATATATTAATGGGCCATACAATGAACTCTCTGGTGCACTGTTTACTAATAGGTCATATCAGAGGACTCGTGGACTCGAGAACGGTGACACTGTTGAACTGTCTTCCAGCAGATGTGGTAATGGCAAGTTCATTAAATAGCTTTAAAAAAGGCCTGGATAAGTTTCTAAAACTAAAAAATATTGAGAATTACTGGTATTAATACATATACTGTAGTTCTGGTTGGTACAGGAATACTATATAATATTGATAATTAGAATTACTGGTATTAATACATATACTGTAGTTCTGGTTGGTACAGGGATACTATATAATATTGAGAATTACTGGTATTAATACATATACTGTAGATCTGGTTGGTACAGGGATACTATATAATATTGAGAATTACTGGTATTAATACATATACTGTAGTTCTGGTTGGACAGGGATACTATATAATATTGAGAATTACTGGTATTAATACATATACTGTAGTTCTGGTTGGTACAGGGATACTATTAATATTGAGAATTACTGGTATTATACATAACTGTAGTTCTGGTTGGTAGCGGGATACTATATAATATTGAGAATTACTGGTATTAATACATATACTGTAGTTCTGGTTGGTACGGGGATACTATATAATATTGAGAATTACTGGTATTAATACATATACTGTAGTTCTGGTTGGTACGGGGATACTATATAATATTGAGAATTACTGGTATTAATACATATACTGTAGTTCTGGTTGTACAGATACTATATAATATTGAGAATTACTGGTATTAATACATATAGATCCGGTTGATCCAGGGATACTTTCCGATTGCCGTTTGGAGTCAGGAAGGAATTCCCCCCCCCCCCTTTTAGCTGGGTTTTTTTGCCTTCCTCTGGATCAACTGTTAGGTAGGGTTAAAAAAAGAGTGAATAGGTTGGACTTGATGGACGTATGTCTTTATTCAACCATAATTGTTATGTTCTATGTAATGAAGAATTGTTCTATACTTCTGTCAGGATATTCCCCATATTTACCCAATGGACCCTTACATTCCCTACTGTGCCCCCAACTGCCCTTAGCCTTACCCCTTTCTGGCCATGCTCCACCCACTTTGAGGACTCTCCGTTAATCTGGTGGCAGTAGATGGGCACATCTCTATTAACTTTATATCTCCGTCTATTTATACATCTTATTTGCAGCCCAAAGACAAAAACAAGAGACTTTCGTGTTTTCCTTGGCAGGATAACAAACACCCAATTACTGTGGGAAATAGACGTTTGGCTGTTGTGTTTTTCTCCCAGCGAATTGGGATGTTTACTGGGAGATGTTGGTGTTTGATACCAGTCAAGGGTACGTGCCCAGAATAACAACCTCACCCAAGATCCTCTCTCCTGTCAGTGTTTGAGGTTTTGTGATGAAATATAAATGATCCCTTTGGGGAATTCTTCACGTGCCGGGTCTCTGTTCAGTCTCATTCCGTATGTATTTCTTTCAATGCTCATTAGTTGGACATATATGTGATCGTAGGGAGATGTAGTGAGACTTTCTCCTGGAGCGTTCACTGTGTAATGACTGAGCCAGACAGAAATATCTGTCCCTTGGTTTCGACTGTACTCACGTGTGTGCACGAATGCATACACATACAAAAATGTGCACATACAGTACACACACAAGAGCATAAATGCAGGCAGGCCTTTGCACAAATACACACGTACACAATTATACACAAACATGTGTACACAAATGTCCAAATACACTCAAACACACGTAGACGAGCAAATACACAAAAGCACACATACCTAAGCAAAATGCACAGGTACACATAGTGTGTACAGATATACAAACAAATATACAAATCATACATGATTTTCACATTGACCAACAACTAAAAGGGCATCCATACATTTTTGTTTTTTTGTTAAATTGCCCAATACTGGAGACTATAATTTTCCGTACTATCACTATTTTTTGTTGATCTGTCCTCTATTTCTTTACATATCCAGTACATTTTGCAGCTGTCAATCAAGTGCCTTATTATCAAAAACTCTTCTGGTGTGTGCAGTTTTGATGTCACTTGGATGGTGACAGTTGGTATGTTTGAAATGCATTTTGGGAAATTTCCTCACCAAGTGCTGACTCGCAGTGCTTACTGAGCTTGCTTGACTTGTCGTGTCAGATGGAAGAAGGGTCAGTTAAGAGTGGAAGGGGAAATACTAAGGCTGAGCAAAAAAACTACTGAATTGAAGTCATGCAGCAACACACACATACATGTGCTGCTTACATGTATTCATTTATTGATTAAGATAAAGCAAGCTGATTTTCACATTATAGTTTCCCTTCAAACCCATAAATATTATTCACAACAATGTGCCTCATACATTAAAACATAAGGAATAGGATGTTAACAGGGAGATTCAATAAAAGTTCTTTTAAAATGGTGCTAATTTTGCCCCAACCAATCAGATCCTATTTAACATTTGAAAGCCAACATTTGATTGGTTGGAGCAAATTTAGCACCATTTTTAAATGATAAGAACTTTTATTGAATAACCACGTGTCACCTCTGAGTTCTAGAACTTGAATAACTTGTCCTGTGACTTTCCTTCAGTCCTGGAACTCCTTGGTGACATTGAATATCCTTGTATTGTACAATAGTAAATTGTGTCATATCCACTATAATAAGGTTTTCTAGCATTTGTTTACAGAGTACAATAAATGGTATTTTTCATGTCAGTAAAACGACATATGCAACACGTGACCCCTTATTGTTTGTGCTCATTATAAAATGACATATTTTGCATGCAGGCTCTAGTAATATTTGTGTATTATAGGGTATTTTTAATTGCTCGGCTGTTTAATTAAGTTCTGAGAGCTGCAAGTAATAAAGCAGCATTTCTGTGTCTTGTGAAGAAGGCTTTGTGCAAATCCATATAGCATTTACTGTCTAAACTCCTGTAATCCCAGTCATAACTTACTGGGAAATAATACATCCTATTTTCCGCCTGTATTCTAAGAAATTCGTAATTGGCAAAATAAAAATTGAAATTCTGATAATGTGAATTAACCATTGAACGAGTCACATATAATCATTGGGATGTTTATTATAAATACTCTAAAGTATAATGTGTCAATTTAATTAAATCATTTAAAGGACATTTCTAGTTTAATACAGATATCTCTCTGGAATATAGCCCAGAAGGTGTTGATTCCAATTACGTATTACTTCCAAGTAATTCCTAACTAAAAATATATCTGTTTAAATTAAAAAATAAATAAATTAAAATAAAATCCTTCAGTAGAAATAGCCCCCCCTCTTTCAGTTCCAATTTAGCTGATTGGTGAATTCCTCTCACTTCCTGGGTGAATAACATAGAGCATGTCTGAGCTCACAGAGCTAGGGGAGGGGACAGTCACTGCAGGGATTTCAATACTGGTAGATTTAACTGTGTAACTTCAATAGTAATAGATTTAACAGTTTTTTTAAGCAGCAGTTTTTAGGCTGTTAGGGGGAAGATCTTAATTTAAAAAAATAAAACCACTTAAATTGTTACAGTATATGTAAAGGACAAAATGAACACCCCTGAGATTTTTATTTTACCTTTCTTTGAAATATATGGACGATTTATACCCAAAATAGCCAATTGCACCATTTATTTAACTCTGAAACGTATAGTGAAATGTAACTTGATGTTTTTCTGAACAGACTTAGATGAGTGAATTACACCCTGGGAGGGAAGTTTATTTGTAACCACATTTCATTGATTTATTTTCTCTTTTCATGCAGACCTTCCGATGGCCAATAGCCAGCAACATAGACGGAAACGAGATGCTGGAAATCCAAGTGTTTAACTACAGCAAAGTCTTTAGCAACAGGTCAGTGTCTAATACCTTTCCGTTGGCGTCCGAAGATGATGGAACCTTCACTTTGAATGTTCCACACAGGAAGTTCACCTGCATCTTGTCATAAATTCTCAACATTCCCGATTTCACAGGAAGTTCACCTGCATCTTGTCATAAATTCTCAACAGTCCCGATTTCACAGGAAGTTCACCTGCATCTTGTCATAAATTCTCAACAGTCCCGATTTCACAGGATGTTCACCTGCATCTTGTAACCAACCCTCTTACAGAAAGTTCCCCTGCTTACCAAGGAGCCATGACTGTTATATTTGGGTTTAGTTCTTTAAAGGAAAAATAAAGTAAAAACATAAGAAACGCTCCCCACCTTACAGGGACCTGAATATTTATTTGTAAGTTCACGTCTCCATCAGGGGTGAACAGTTTTGACTTTACTTCTCCTTTACAGAATCTCTGCCGGTAATTAACCTCTATGCAAATAGAGAATACAGAATTCGATTTGGGAATGACAAGGATACAGTGACTTAATAATTGCCTTTCATTAGTCAGTCTGATCAAACACCAGAGAATAAAAGAAGAGAATGATCAGTGAGATGAATAATTGAGAAGCCTTTGATAGAGACAGCGAGACATCTGACACTGGCCATGCTACACAGGATAAAACAGATGAGAAACCTGATATTTACATGTGAATGGTTCCCTCCTATAAGTCACTAAGGACCTAATTAGCACTGTATGGTGACCAAATAACCCACTTACCTGCACAAGGTTCCTATTTCTAATACTGCAGGCTATTTTACTACCACTTGGTATTGGCCATTGGAACCACTTTGCAGTATTTATAACATGGTCATAATATATATAATATATAACGCTGCAGTTGGAAAATACCACAAACTATCGGTATACAACCACAATGTTGTATTACTGTCACATTGATTGTGTGTTTAATGAACATCAGGTTTTGGTGATTACTGGTAGAACTGGTTTATAAATACTGCTCCAACATTTGTACCAAAGACCTGATCAAGGGTGATCGCATGTGTCTATCAATGGCAAGCAGAGCTCAAATCTGACGTGAGCCACTATCACTGCCATATAGAGATGTTCGAAACTGATGAGTTTCATCCCGTTTTCGAATTTAACTGTAAATTTGAAGATTTGAAAACGGACCCATAGAAGTCTATGGGAGAAAAAAAATTCAAAAGTTTCTAGCGATTTTAAGGATGAAATAGTAATAGTAGGTTACTGTAAATAACACAGGGACCTGGGGAATGGTCTGGGGAACCCGTAAATAGAACCAAAACTCATCAATCGGGCTGTTTTCGAGCTTCCGTATTCTATTTTCGAGGGTTACCGATATTACAAATTCGAGGGTTACCGATATTACAAATTCGAGGGTTACCGATATTACAAATTGAGGGTTACCGATATTACAAATGAGGGTTACCGATATTATACATGAGGGTACCGATATATTACAAATTGAGGGTTACCGTATTTACAAATGAGGGTTACCGATATTACAAATTGAGGGTTACCGATATTACAAATTGAGGGTTACGATATTACAAATTGAGGGTTACGATATTACAAATTGAGGGTTACCGATATTACAAATTGAGGGTTACCGATATTACAAATTGAGGGTTACCGATATTACAAATTGAAGGGTTACCGATATTACAAATTGAGGGTTACCGATATTACAAATTGAGGGTTACTGATATTACAAATTGAGGGTTACCGAAATTGGCTTGTACATTCGAGGGTTACCGAAATCCAACGCTACTTTCGAGGGTTACCGTTATTACAAATTCGAGGGTTACCAATATTACAAATTCGAGGGTTACCGAAATTGGCTTGTACATTCGAGGGTTACCGAAATCGAACGCTACTTTGGAGGGTTACCGATATTCTCGCTTTCGATAATCATCTACTTTTTCGATAATCATCTACTTGTGCAATAAGATGTCATAAATCGAAACATGATTTTCCCCCACCTTAAAGCAAATTACAGGCTTGCATTCAATATCTGTGCTTTCTTCTGACTATGGACACACTAGGCAGACAAAATAAATATTTTCAGGCTAGTGGCTAGCTTAAAAAACAAAACAGAAGTTTTGGAGTGGGCATTCTGCAGCTGATGGTGCTCTGTCCCAGCTGTAGGATGCAAGTGGGCATGCTCAAGCCAGTGTCACAGCTGGTGCTGGTGTCACAGCTCACTATGTAAGCAGGAAGCATTACCCTTTACACTGTTGTAAGTAGGAGTATGCTCTTTTTAATAGAGAGCACTTTTATGGAGACCACAGTTTCCCTATCAATTATAGGTTGTTCCCTGCTTAGGGCCTTCATTGCGCTGATGTTGCTTAGATTTTCTATTTGCCATGAGTGATACATTGTGAAATATAAACGAGATCATCCTTAGTACAGTCTTCCAATATCATATAGTGTGTTAATGAATCAATAAATAATGTGAAGGACAGAGGAAGGGATATTTAGTATCTGCCTAGACCTAGACAGATGACAATTCGTTCTGGTTATGGGATAAAGGCAGATTCAATCTGTCAGAATGATTGACACCGCTGTTTGTTCCCAATAAAATCCAATCTATTTCTCTCGCTTACCCCAGTACGTTGGTTATTGTTCAATATCTCAGTTATATGTCTTTATATCCCACAAGGTTATTTATCCACTAAACCAACTACGTGTTAGAGACCTAGAGAGACACAGTTTTAGTCATTGCCCTGACCACCCTACAAATAAATTAATTAGCCAATAAAATCTTATCAGGAAATAGAATCTTTGTGAAAGTTAAAGGCCTAACACACATCATCCCTGTTGTATATCTAATACATGGAATAGAGGGGACAGTATCTGCCAGAATGTCTGTACTATAACAATGTACTGTGTGTATTTCCTTAGACCAGTGATTGCTAGATTAAAGGTTCGTACACATGTGTGATCACGAGTATCACGGGTCCCGACCCGCGACGCATGATGTGTAGGAACGAACGTTTCAGCCGATAATCGGCCTGTGTATGGGCACTTTATCGTCCGAAACGGACGTTCGGTTGGGGATCGCTGCCCGACCAACATGGTGGCTCTCTGAACGAATGTCCCAGGTAATAGTTTTTCTCTCTAAGAAGATAAAATGTTAGATCTACAAGAAAGCCTGTGGATGGATGTACAGGTGTAAGGTCTACAAGAAAGCCTGTGGATGGATGTACAGGGGGATCTACATGTAATAATGGGTAGAAGGGAAATACATTAATTTGCAGATTGGGGCATTTGCTGAGTCGGTAAATCTGATGCATTTACACAGAACTCACACCAGAAAGATATATTGCAACATATCAGAACCTCCTGGATAGAAACACAGCCTCACTGCGTCCCGCACACATGTTAACGCTTGTGATTGCGTGCGGGTTCTTGATGCGCAGTGCGTCCGCGATCTCCTGATGTTTCACAATCGGAGTGCAAGCATTGCGCAAAAAATGCGGCCCGCATGTGGTCCGATTAACGTATCGCAGACACAGTCGCACACTAGTGTGGCCACACTAGTGTGTTAGAAGCGTGATCAGATTGCGATCGATCTACGCTTAAAAGCATGTGAGTGTGGCCTAGCCCTAACAGGTAGGAGAGTAGCAGAGAGAGGGGGACAATCACACATTGCTAGGCAATAAAATCCTCTCCTTAAAGGGCAAGTCCAGCCCTCAAATGAAAACTTACATACAGGTAAATCACCCCCCAAAACCCTAAACGGTAATAGTTTGAAATGTGAAATATATAAGTCTAACCTGAAATCCTGCACAATGTCCTGTTTACCCTGTTTCTGCTTCCTGGTTCTTCCAGTTAGCAACTGTCAGTTATGGATTTGACAGTTGACATCACAGCCAATGACTGAATGTTAATCCCCTGTCTGCCTCTTCTGAGCATGCCCAGGCTCAGTACAGGCTCAGTACAGGTTTCTAAATTGCTCAGTTTCCATGAGTCATCCAGAAGCATAGCAGGCATACAGTAATGAATTCATAGGACAAAGTATGATATATTAACATATTTTGAAGAGGCCATTCTTTATAAATGATGTTATTATGAGGGTGGAGTTGTCCTTTAAACAGTTAACGGTCTGTGTGGACTAGTATAATCTCTGTAACTGTACTCGAACACATGGTTCTGTCTGCTAGGACATAAATAAAAGAATTCCCTTGGGCCCATCATTCCAGAATTGGAACGTGTTTACTGGGTAAGATTCCAACAATCTGATCCGTGTTTCTCGAACCAACACCTGAGCCTTTATAGGGGGGTGGGGCTTTATCTGCAAATCCGATAGAAATTCCTGCTCCGTCCATATGCCCAGTGATATTTACTATATTACTATACTCCCATCTACATGGAACAGTCATACAATGTTAATGTGTAGGATACAATTTAGTCATTTGGCGTTCCATTGGAAAGTTTTGGTAACAAGTTGTCAAATTTGGGAATGAAGAGTATTAATATAAAGCATTAGTTAGATGTCATCAAAACTGTATATTAACACATTTGCTCTAAAGGAAGCAAAGGGTTAAAGATACCCCTTAATACTCCGTTGATGGGTTGGACTGGATGGACGTAGGTCTTTATTCAACCTCAAATACTATACCCTTTCAACATAAAGGGATTGTCCACCCTTAAAACAAAAAACTATTGATCTTCCCGCAACTCCAGCTGCTATTTGTACCTGTTTATTATAGGAATAATAAAGTAAGGAGATTCCCTTTACCAAGAGGTGTTCAGACTGTTTGAGGCTTGTTATATTTCCTACAGAACTTGTAAGCCCGGGCTGACCAATCAAATGGCTATTGTGAGAGAGAAAGACCAGAGCCCATCCCCATTCACCCAGTGGGTGAGAATTTTGCAATTAATGGGCGCCATCATTGTCAGCTGTTTCTATGTAGGCCGTATGAATGGAGACAATTTGAAAAATCAGTAGAAATCTGTGAAAATGTTCTTTTTATTGATATGGATAATAAACCAGTCATTACTAAAAAAAAATGTTTTTCCCTGTCTCTTGTAGACTAATCGGAACATTCCAAATGGTTCTTCAAAAGGTTGTGGAGGAAGCCCAGTTGGAAGTGACTGACACACTTATCGATGACAATAACTCAGCAATTCGGGTACGTACAACATTCTTTGCTTTGCCCTGGGATGGGTGTGGTTATGGGAGGGGAGCAAACTGTGGTGCCACTTAGGGAGCAGGATCAGAACCTCTCTGACTGTCCCTTTAAAGGTCTTGTGCAGTTGTGTCCCATTAAAATCAGTGGCAACACTTTTCTGTGGTTTCTCATATAACACTGCACAGCGCAGTCCTGCTGTACGGCAGCTAAGAACAACGTTCCCCCGATACAGTACAGTGTGGGGATTACAGAGAGTGGTCTGAGGCACAGAACCAGAACAAATAAAGTATTTATGAAGCTTGGATGTCGTACATGATAGGCAGTAATAATACATGGGACCATCTGGTTCTCAGTACATAATTCCAAAATCAGAGCGCATGGGGTTTGCAAAAAAAATGCACTGACATGCATTTCTCATGAGCTAACGGATCACGTGGCCTAGCCCCGAGTCATTATTAAAACCCTACTCTTCCATGAGCCACTGGCTCAGACATGCTCCGTGTGCTTTAACAGGTTTGCAAGAGAAATGCAATCCAATAAGTTATTTTGCATCTCCCTGTGAAAGGGTAAAAGTAACTGCAAAACTTTCTGCATTGAAAGATTTTACTTATGTCACATAGATTTTCAAGTATCCCACCCCTCCCGGCAGTTGTGGGCGTTTTCCGAATTCTGGGGTGGCGTCCCCTACCTGCCCACCAACACGCCGCCTCCCCCACCCTGCCTGCAAGGCATGTTTGGCAGGGTGGGATGTCTGGATTTATCTTGGGAAAATTTGGGGGCTGTAATTTAGAAAAGATTGTGTTTTAGCCCAAAGTCCAGTTTTGCATATGGTATCAAGGAAGCCCTCGGTATTACAGTTCTATTGGGTAGTAGACCACAGTTCTATTGGGTAGTAGACCATGATTTGAAACCCCCTATAGTCATTCCCATAAACCAAATTGCTGACATGTTGTTTTTCTTTTAGACAAGTGTGAGCATTGAGCTGCGGTATCAGTCTATGGACGGTTCGGTGGGGGCTTGGAACGATGGGGAATTTTTAGACAACACAAACTTGCAGTCTGAAGTCGATGGGAATTACCACATGGATACGGAAAGTCTCCTGTCTGGGCAAAGCCAGAGCTCAGCTGTGTCCCCGGGTAAACCCCACCAAGGTCTCCATGCTGGGGAGAAGGCGTTTAGGAGGTAACATTTCATTCTGCTACCATTTCCTCCTGGGATTTTTCTTATTTAATACATTTTTCAACTTAAGAGAAGCAACCCTGAATAGACCTCTACATTCATATATTCTATTCAATCACATGACCCTGTCATACATCGAGTCTATCTGTATCTGTCCCATGAAATGTGGTGCTGAAAGGCTGTTTCTATCTATCCACTAGCTTTGTATTGTGAACATTGGTGCTTCCAGACCAGAGAAGGATAACACCCAGCCAATTGTACGCAGTACACTTCACAGGAAGCTGCATCCTTGCTTCCTAGAAGCTGAGAGCCAGTCATGCTACAATGCAGAGATCATCCCTCCCTCTGACACAGAACAGGGATTTCAGTGCAGTTTTAAGTAAACATACATAAAGGCTCCTACCCCTAACTGTGATAAATTCCTTTGCTTTTGATACAAAAAAGAAAAGTAATATTTGCAATTTATTTCTTAGCCAGCATGAATTTAAGAGATAGAATGTTAACATTTTTGTCAAAATTAAAAGTAATTTGGAGGAATAGTATATGCAAAAACTTTTTTTCTAGAAAACATAATGAAAACAAGCAAACAAAAAAAGTAACATGACTGTTTTGTAAGCCTAGGGTTTTAAACCTGTGTCCTCATGAGCTGTGTGTTCGTTAAAGGAGCTCTTTATACTGCTGAACCGCCACAGATTACACATAAAAACCAGGTATATTTAGAATTGTTATTTTTTTGCTAGGAACAGAAACAAAAAAAAAGCAGCAGTAAAATCAGCTGAATATTTTGTATTGACTTTTTAACACCGGCACAAAGCTATACGCAGGGGGTAAGACCAAAATGAAATTTACCCAACTGCAAACATGATATTAAATTGCAATTCTGCTTATGTGTATTAAGCTTGATCTCTACCCCCTATAGTGCTGTGATCTCCCTCTTTCATGGCGATACGAACTCAAGGCTAATTTCTTCTGCATCAAGAAACCTGTAAAGATTGTTTCTCTGTGTAACCCAGCTGGTGTGCAGATTTCCGACAGTTGTTTTTAAATAATTGTGCTCTGTGGATAGTGCAGCCTGGGGTTCGGGGTCTATAAATTACTGGTTCATCACAATAATCCCAGTCTATAACAATGACTTGGTAATGTGGAATTTAGAGATATTATTATGAAATGTTTATAAAATGTTGGTTGTTTGTTTAGGGGCACTTCTAGGGTTTTTGCTGCCTTAGCCAAACTTTTTATTGCCGCCCTTTCACTTATTTAAACTGTTCATCAGACAGTCAATTAGCAATAATGTAAATGACTAGAAACAGATATTACATACTGTACCATTCTCAAACAGTTTGTGTTGCCACTACCATATTGCTCCTTTCAGGTTTTTGTTGCTCAAATCAAAATAACTTATTTTATAGCCTGTGCTATACATGTTGGTTCAACTGTTTCAATACATTAGAAATTCCATACCTTTTGTAGTATAAAAGAGTTTAGACAAAAGATTTGTAAGCCTGCCACCACGTCAAGGTAGACTTTCAGCAGGGCCCTAACTAAACTAACCAACAAACTTACTAATGCTAACCTAACCATATAAAAGGATTTTAACAACATCATATCTGTTACTAGGGAAAATTCTTTTTATTTCTTGACTGGTCAAGGGAAAAAAAAAAAATATTCCCCCAAAACTGCCTCTCTGCTGCCTTTTAGAGTGAAACTAATGTCTCACTCTGCCTCATGGTAGATGTGGCCCTGTGTCTATGGTGTTTGAGGTAACATTGTAAGGAAAACTAAAGTTAATTGACTCTAAGGGTCAGGTGACATGACCTGGAAGGTTGAGACACTTGACATCTCAATCCTCCATGAATCTTAGCTAATGCTGGTGTCCTGCAAAAGTTGATGTCCAATCACAATGCACCGGGAGCGGTTTCCATATTACATTGGAGGTGTGATAGTGACTCCTGGTACATTGCCCTGTTAGTGCCCTTCCAATGATTGGGGAAATTTTTGTCCCGACCGAGTGCTCGCTGCGAGTGAGCCCTCGGCCGGGAAAAATGTCCGTCGGTCGCGGCAAATTCGTCCGCGACCGAATTTGCAAGCGATTGATCGCGCGGTCCCATAAGGAACCGCACAATCGATCGGAATTTACCAACACGTCTGATCGTTCGTTCAGGCCAATTTACCACCACCAATATTTTCGGCTGATGACCGAAAGTTCCGGAAACGGTCGGTTGGCCAAAAATATTGGCTGTGTGTACCCAGCCTTAGTGGAGATCCCCAGTCCTGTCTTACAAAGACATTGCTAGACAATTCAAATGCTAAAATCTACTCAAATGCCAATCACATCTAAATCAGTCAGGTGCTATCATGTCTAGACAGGCATGTTCTATCAAGTCTAGAATGTTGGTTGCTATTAATTCTAGAACAGTCAGGTGCTAATCATGTCTAGGACATCATGTTCTATCAAGCCTAGAATTGTTGGGTGCTATTAATTCTAAAACAGTCAGGTGCTAACATGTCTAGGACAGGCATGTTCTATCAAGTCTAAATAGTTGGGTGCTATTAATTCTAGAACAGTCAGGTGCTAATCATGTCTAGGACAGTCATGTTCTATCAAGCCTAGAATCGTTGGGTGCTATTAATTCTAAAACAGTCAGGGCTAATCATGTCTAGAGGCATGTTCTATCAACTAAATAGTTGGTGCTATTAATTCTAGAACAGTCAGGTGCTAATCATGTCTAGACAGGCATGTTCTATCAAGTCTAGATAGTTGGGTGCTATTAATTCTAGAACAGTCAGGTGCTATCATGTCTAGGATAGGCATGTTCTATCAAGTCTAGAATAGTTGGTGCTATTAATTCTAGAACAGTGGTGCTAATCATGACTAGGACAGGCATGTTCTATCAAGCCTAGAATAGTTGGGTGCTATTAATTCTAGAAGTCAGGTGCTAATCATGTCTAGGACAGGCATGTTCTATCAAGTCTAGAATAGTTGGGTGCTATTAATTCTGGAACAGTCAGTGCTAATCATGTCAGGACAGTCATGTTCATCAGCCTAGAATAGTTGGGTGCTATTAATTCTAGAACAGTCATGTGCTAATCATGTCTAGACAGGCATGTTCATCAAGCCTAGAATAGTTGGGTGCTATTAATTCTAGAACATTCAGTGCTAATCATGTCTGGCAGGCATGTTCTATCAAGCCTAGAATAGTTGGGTGCTATTAATTCTAAAACAGTCAGGTGCTAATCATGTCTAGGACAGGCATTCTATCAAGCCTAGAATAGTTTGGGTGCTATTAATTCTAAACAGTCAGGTGCTAATCATGTCTAGGACGGCATGTTCTATCAAGTTAGAATAGTTGGGTGCTATTAATTCTAAAACAGTCAGGTGCTAATCATGTCTAGGGCAGGCATGTTCTATCAAGCCTAGAATAGTTGGGTGCTATTAATTCTAAAACAGTCAGGTGCTAATCATGTCTAGGACAGGCATGTTCTATCAAGCCTAGAATCATTGGGTGCTATTAATTCTAAAACAGTCAGGTGCTAATCATGTCTAGGGCAGGCATGTTCTATCAGCCTAGAATAGTTGGGTGCTATTAATTCTAAAACAGTCAGGTGCTAATCATGTCTAGGACGGCATGTTCTATCAAGCCTAGAAATTGGGTGCTATTAATTCTAAAACAGTCAGGTGCTAATCATGTCTAGGACAGGCATGTTCTATCAAGCCTAGAATAGTTGGGGGCTATTAATTCTGGAACAGTCGGTGCTAATCATGTCTAGGACAGGCATGTTCTATCAAGTCTAGAATAGTTGGGTGCTATTAATTCTGGAACAGTCAGGTGCTAATCATGTCTAGGACAGGCATGTTCTATCAAGCCTAGAATAGTTGGGTGCTATTAATTCTGGAACAGTCGGTGCTAATCATGTCTAGGACAGGCATGTTCTATCAAGCTAGATATTGGGTGCTATTATTCTAAACAGTCAGGTGCTAATCATGTCTAGGACAGGCATGTTCTATTCAAGTCTAGAATAGTTGGGGTTTATTAATTCTGAACAGTCGGTGCTAATCATGTCTAGGACAGCATTTTCTATCAAGCTAGAATAGTTGGGTGCTATAATTCTGGAACAGTCAGGTGCTAATATGTCTAGGACAGGCATGTTCTATCAAGCCTAGAATATTTGGTGCTATTAATTCTGGAACAGTCGGTTAATCATGTCTAGGACAGTCATGTTCTATCAAGCCTAGAATAGTGGGGTGCTATTAATTCTGAAGCAGTCAGGTGCTAATCAAGTCTAGGACAGGCATTTCTATCAGTATAGAATAGTTGGGTGCTATTAATTCTAGAACAGTCGGTGCTAATATGTCTAGGGCGGCATGTTCTATCAAGCCTAGATAGTTGGGTGCTATTAATTCTAGAACAGTCGGTGCTAATATGTCTAGGACAGCATGTTCTATCAAGCCTAAATTGTTGGGTGCTATTAATTCTGGAACAGTCAGGTGCTAATCATGTCTAGGACAGGCATGTTCTATCAAGCCTAGAATGTTGGGTGCTATTAATTCTAAACATCAGGTGCTAATCATGTCTAGGCAGGCATGTTCTATCAAGCCTAGAATGTTGGGTGCTATTAATTCTAGAACAGTCAGGTGCTAATCAGTCTGACAGGCATGTTCTATCAAGCCTAGATAGTTGGTGCTATTAATTCTAGAACAGTCGGTGCTAATCATGTCTAGACAGTCATGTTTCTATCAAGCCTAGAATCGTTGGTGCTATTAATTCTAGAACAGTCAGTTGCTAATCATGTCTAGGACAGTCATGTTCTATCAAGTATATAGTTGGGTGCATTATTTCTGGAACGTCAGGTGCTAATCATGTCTAGGACAGGCATGTTCTATCAAGCCTAGAATAGTTGGGTGCTCTTAATTCTAGAACAGTCGGTGCTAATCATGTCTAGGACAGTCATGTTCTATCAAGCCTAGAATAGTTGGGTGCTATTAATTCTGGAACAGTCAGGTGCTAATCAAGTCCAGAACAGGCATGTTCTATCAAGTATAGAATAGTTGGGTGCTATTAATTCTAGAACAGTGAGGTGCTAATTATGTCTAGGGCAGGCATGTTCTATCAAGCCTAGAATAGTTGGGTGCTATTAATTCTAGAACAGTCGGTGCTAATCATGTCTAGGACAGTCATGTTCTATCAAGCCTAGAATAGTTGGGTGCTTTTAATTCTGGAACAGTCAGGTGCTAATCATGTCTAGGACAGGCATGTTCTATCAAGTCTAGATAGTTGGGTGGTGCTATTAATTCTGGAACAGTCAGGTGCTAATCATGTCTAGACAGGCATGTTTATCAAGCTTAGAATAGTTGGGTGCTATTAATTCTAGAAGTAAGGTGCTAATCATGTCTAGGACAGGCATGTTCTATCAATGTCTAGAATAGTTTGGTTGCTATTAATTCTAGAACAGTGAGTGCTAATTATGTCTAGGGCAGGCATGTTCTATCAAGCCTAGAATAGTTGGGTGCTATAATTCTAAAACATTCGGTGCTAATCATTGTCTAGGACAGTCATGTTCTATCAAGCCTAGAATTTGGGTGCTATTAATTCTGAACAGTCATGTGCTAATCATGTCTAGGACAGGCATGTTCTATCAAGTCTAGAATAGTTGGGTGCTATTAATTCTAGAACAGTCATGGCTAATCATGTCTAGGACAGGCATGTTCTATCAAGCCTAGAATAGTTGGGTGCTATTAATTCTAGAACAGTCGGTGCTAATCATGTCTAGGACAGTCATGTTCTATCAAGCTCGAATAGGTTGGTGCTATTAATTCTGGAACAGTCAGGTGCTAATCAAGTCCAGAACAGTCCATGTTCTATCAAGTATGAATAGTTGGGTGCTTTTAATTCTAGAACAGTGAGGTGCTATTATGTCTAGGCAGCTTTTCTATCAAGCCTAGAATAGTTGGGTGCTATTAATTCTAGAACAGTCGGTGCTAATCATGTCTAGGACAGTCATGTTCTATCAAGCCTAGAAAGTTGGGTGCTATTAATTCTGGAACATCAGTGGCAATCATGTCTAGGACAGGCATGTTCTATCAAGTCTAGAATAGTTGGGTGCTATTAATTCTAGAACAGTCAGGTGCTAATCATGCTAGGACAGCATGTTCTATCAAGCCTAGAAAGTTGGGTGCTATTAATTCTAGAACAGTCGGTGCTAATCATGTCTAGGAAGTCATGTTCTATCAAGCTAGAATAGTTGGGTGCTATTAATTCTGGAACAGTCAGTGCTAATCAGTCAGACAGGCATGTTCTATCAATTATAGATATTTTGGTGCTATTATTCTAGAACAGTGAGGTGCTAATTATGTCTAGGCAGGCATGTTCATCAAGCCTAGAATAGTTGGTGCTATTAATTCTAGAACAGTCGGTGCTAATCATGTCTAGGACAGTCATGTTCTATCAAGCCTAGAAAGTTGGTGCTTTAATCTGAAACAGTCAGGTGCTAATCTATGTCTAGGACAGGCTGTTCTATCAAGTCTAGAATAGTTGGGTGCTATTAATTCTAGAACAGTCAGGTGCTAATCATGTCTAGGACAGTCATGTTCTATCAAGCCTAGAATAGTTGGGTGCTATTAATTCTGGAACAGTCGGTGCTAATCATGTCTAGGACAGTCATGTTCTATCAAGCCTAGAATAGTTGGGTGCTATTAATTCTAGAACAGTCAGGTGCTAATCATGTCTAGGACAGGCATGTTCTATCAAGCCTAGAATAGTTGGGTGCTATTAATTCTAGAACAGTCGGTGCTAATCATGTCTAGGACAGTCATCTTCTACCAAGCCTAGAATAGTTGGTGCTATTAATTCTGAAACAGTCAGGTGCTAACCATTGTCTAGGACAGGCATGTTCTATCAACCTAGAATAGTTGGGTGCTATTAATTCTGAACAGTCAGGTGCTAATCAGTCTAGAAAGGCATGTTCATCAAGTATAGAATAGTTGGGTGCTATTAATTCTAGAACAGTGAGGTGCTAATTATGTCTAGGGCAGGCATGTTCTATCAAGCCTAGAATAGTTGGGTGCTATTAATTCTAGAACAGTCAGGTGCTAATTATGTCTAGGACAGTCATGTTCTATCAGCCTAGAATAGTTGGTGGCTATAATTCTGAACAGTCAGGTGCTAATCATGTCTAGGACAGGCATGTTCTATCAAGCTAGAATAGTTGGGTGCTATTAATCTGGAACAGTCAGGCTAATCATGTCTAGGACAGGCTTTTCTATCTATCAAGCCTAGAATAGTTGGGTGCTATTAATTCTAGAACAGTCAGGTGCTAATCATGTCTAGCCAGGCATGTTCTATCAAGCCTAAATGTTGGGGTGCTATTAATCTAGAACAGTCGGTGCTAATCATGTCTAGACAGTCATGTTCTATCAAGCCAGAATAGTTGGGTGCTATTAATTCTGGAACAGTCATGCTAATCATGTCTAGGACAGGCATGTTCTATCAACTAGAAATGTTGGGTGCTATTAATTCTAGAACAGTCAGGTGCTAACATGTCTAGGCAGGCATTTTCTATCAAGCCTAGAATAGTTGGGTGCTATTAATTCTGGAACAGTCATGTGCTAATCATGTCTAGGACAGGCATGTTCTATCAAGTCTAGAATAGTTGGGTGCTATTAATTCTAGAACAGTCAGGTGCTAATCATGTCTAGGACAGTCATGTTCTATCAAGCCTAGAATAGTTGGGTGCTATTAATTCTGGAACAGTCAGTGCTAATCATGTCTAGGACAGGCATGTTCTATCAAGCCTAGAATAGTTGGGTGCTATTAATTCTGGAACAGTCATGTCTAATCATGTCTGAGGACGTCATGTTCTATCAAGCCTAGAATAGTTGGGTGCTATTAATTCTGAACAGTCAGGTGCTAATCATGTCTAGGACAGGCATGTTCTATCAAGCCTAGAATAGTTGGGTGCTATTAATTCTAGAACAGTCAGGTGCTAATCATGTCTAGGACAGGCATGTTCTATCAAGCCTAGAATAGTTGGGTGCTATTAATTCTGGAACAGTCATTTGCTAATCATGTCTAGGACAGGCATGTTCTATCAAGTCTAGAATAGTGGGTGCTATTAATTCTAGAACAGTTCGTGCTAATCATGTCTAGGACAGGCATGTTATATCAAGTCAGAATAGTTGGTGCTATTAATTCTAGAACAGTCAGGTGCTAATCATGTCTAGGACAGTCATGTTCTATCAAGCCTAGAATAGTTGGGTGCTATTATTCTAGAACAGTCGGTGGTAATCATGTCTAGACAGGCATGTTCTATCAAGCCTAGAATAGTTGGGTGCTATTAATTCTAGAACAGTCGGTGCTAATCATGTCTAGGACAGTCGTGTTCTATCAAGCCTAGAATAGTTGGGTGCTATTAATTCTGGAACAGTCAGGTGCTATTCATGTCTAGAACAGGCATGTTTTATTAAGCTTAGAATAGTTGGGTGCTATTAATTCTAGAAAAGTCAGGTGCTAATCATGTCTAGGACAGGCATGTTCTATCAAGCCTAGAATAGTTGGGTGCTATTAATTCTTACAGTCAGTGGCTTAATCATGTCTAGGACAGGCATGTTCTATCAAGCCTAGAATAGTTGGGTGCTAATTATTCTAGAACAGTCAGGTGCTAATCATGTCTAGGACAGGCATGTTCTATCAAGCCTAGAATCGTTGGGTGCTATTAATTCTAGAACAGTCGGTGCTAATCATGTTTAGAACTGTATGGTGCTAATCATGTGTATAACAGGCATGTGCTATCAAGTCTAGAATAGTCAGGTGCTATCAAGTCGAGAACAGTTGGCTACTAATCATTTCTAGAACATTTGGGTGCTTATCTTATCTCGTGCAGGCAGGTTTTATCAAATCTGAACAGATGCATGCTATCAAGTCTAGAACAGTCAGTTACTAATCAGTAACTAGATCAATTGGGTCTAATCATGTCTAAAAAATACTTTTTAGTTTTAATTGGATTTTATGACTACATGATATATGATTGGAGGTTGTAAAATACCAATAACGTTTATGTTTGAATTAAAAATATCGATAACCTACAGTGTGAGAGATGATAAATAAATAGATAAGACAGACTAATAGATTGATTGATTGATAGCTAATAATGACGGATAGATTGATAGACAGATATGATATATAGATAATGGATGGATGGATAGATGATCCATAGATAATGGATGGATGGATAGATAGATGTTAGATAATAGATGATAGATAGAAGATAGATAATGGATGGATGATGCTGTGTGTGCTGTGCTGTCGTCGTGATCGCTCGTGTGTGTTGTGGATGATGTCTTTGCTGTGTGTGCTATGTGTGCTCGCTCGGTTCGTGTCTCGCTGCTTGATGTGTGTTAGGGTCATCGGCCGGACGATAGATGTCGTAGATAGAGAAGAGCACACGATGATCGATAGTACATATAGATAGATGACCGACAGACCGACGACCAGCCACCAACAGACAGACCGATATGATTGATTAGATAGAGAGATAGATAGGTGATATATATGATAGCTAGATAGATAGATAGATAGATGATAGTAGTAGAGAGATAATAGTCAGACAGGACAGCTAGATAGATAAATAGTAGATAGATAAATATAGATAGATGTATAAAAGATAGAGAGAGAGAGACAGAGAGATAGATAATAGTCAGATGACAGACAACAGACAAACAGACCGACCACCACAGACAGACGACAATAGATAGATAAATTGATAGAATAGATAATAGATAGATATATATAGATAGATATTAGATAATAGAGAGATAATAGGGCAGACAGAGAGCGAAGAGATAGATGATAGAGAGAGAGAGAGACAAGATAGATAAATAATAGATAGATACAGACAACAGACACGAACCAACAGACAGACAGATAGATAGATGATAGATAGAGAGACATAGGTGATATTAGATAGTAGATAGATAGATAGTAGAGAGAGAAATGACAGACAGACCAGAATAGATAGAAAATAGATGAATAAATAATATATGATGATAGAAAGATAGAAGAGAAGGACAGAGGATAGATAATAGATAGATGACAGACAGACAGACAACAGACCGACCAACAGACAGAACAGACGACAATATATAGATAATTGATAGATAGATAATAGATATATGATAGATAGATAGATAGATAGATGATAGATAGATAGATAGATGATAGATAGACAGACAGACAGACAGACAGACAGACAGATCTGTGTATAGTTGTGGGTTTAGGAAGGAGACTTTTCTGCTCTCTCTGTGAATGAAGTTGGGTAGATTTTGTTTGACTGCACTCCACAGTACAATTAATTATTTTTACGTTAACCAGTCAGGATGAAAACTGTTTCCATCCATCAGAAGGTGCGGATGGCAGTAGAATCAATGAGAATGGGCGTCGCGGAGAGCAGAACACAAGCCCAAACGATTAATGAGAGAGAAATTGTTCCACTTACTAGCAGGGAAGATGCTCGCCTGTCCGATAGATATGATTTTCCTCTTTTGTAATTGGCTGCTTCCGTTTTGCTTTTCCTTTTAAACAAAAAAATTTTCTTTGAAAATTTTCAAGGACATAAAAAAGCCAAGAGCAGAAAAAAAAAACTTTTAGAATGAAAGGGGCCCTTAGCTTTGTGCAAAAAAAAAACACATAAAGAAAGAAAGAAGAAATAATCTTGCGTACTACAGGGAGATTCAAATGGTGCCCGTTTTTGCCCCAGCCAATCAAATGTTAGCTTTTCAAATGTTAAATAATATCTGATTGGTTGTGGGCAAATTAGCACCATTTTTAACGATAAGAACTTTTATGAATCTCCCTGATAAACATTAAAAAGAAAAAGGTTTTTTGAAAATAAAAGTGGCTATGCATTGAAAGCCGCAAACGCTTTTTTAACGTCTTAAAGTCACATTAACCCATGTACCAAGGTTAACGTGACTTAAGACTTAACTAATGGTGGTTGTGATGATCAACAAATTGTTGTGTCGCGCAAACCGCTGTAAGCTTGTACCGAGCCAATCACGTCTCTATAAGATGTAAACTTTAACGCCACAGATGGCTGGCTTAAAGTTTCGAATGGGAAAACCCCATTCACTAGCACAGAGAGCCGTTATCGGATCAGTGCCTATTCCTAGGGAGTGCGATAGAGAGTGATACCAGCTCTCGGAACATAGCCCTGGAAGTGTTTCTGTTAGTGCAAATGTAATGTTTGTTAAGACAGTAAGAACAGCCTAGACTGCCCCCATGGAACCTGACAAATTCAGTTGCTTACTTACAGGGACAGGTTTCCTTCTCTGACATGATTGATGGACATTTTTAACCAATGATAAGAAAGGAAACTCTACCTTTCTGTGCTTCCTGCTTGCTGTACTTTCAGTTTTTCATATATTCATCTGGTCCATCTTTGTCAAACGAACTGATGTCTTAAAGGAGAATTACTTTTTTAGACTGGGCTCTATGGGGGCTTCATTTTAATGTTCATTTAGGAATTTACGCCTGGTGGTTTCTTTAAGTGAAAAAAAACCCCTAAATGGGCTTAATTAATCCCTGTGCTCCTTAATCACTCATGTTTCACCTGAATGGTTCGTGAATGGCCAATGAGCAGCGTTTTCCTTTGTGCCCTAGGCACACGGTCTACATAATAGACCACCACGTGCACACTAGTGCTTTACGGCCTCCCAAGTGCACACTACTGCCTTAGGCCATCCACGTGCACACTACTGCCTAGGCCATCCACTGTGCACACTACTGCCTTAGCCATCCACGTGCACAACTACTGCCTATAGCCATCCATGTGCACACTACTGCCTTAGGCCATCCACGTGCACACTATTGCTTAGGCCAATCACAGTGCAAACTACTGCCTAGGCCATCCACGTGCACACTACTGCCTTAGGCCATCCACGTGCACACTACTGCCTTAGGCCATCCACGTGCACCTACCGCCTCTTAGGCCATCCACGTGCACACTACTGCCTTAGGCCATCCACGTGCACACTACTACTGCCTAGACCACCCATTGGCACACTACTGCCTTAGCCATCATGTCACCTACTGCCTTAGGCCATCCACGTGCACACTACTCTCCTTAGGCCTCCACGTTGCACACTACTACTGGCCTTAGCCATCCGTGCACACACTAACTGCCTTAGGCCTCCACGTGCACACTACTGCCTTGGCCATCCATGTGCACACTACTGCCTTAGCCATCCATGTGCACACTACTGCCTTGCCATCCACGGGCACACTACTCTTCTTGCCTTAGGCCATCCATATGCACCACTTGCAATGTTAATCTTGGTGGCCATCCCTGTTGCAATGACCCTATTACGTAACCTATGTTGGTTCATATATTGGAACCTGCTGTGCATTTTGTTTTAGACCTAAAAGTAAATGAATCACTATGATCTCAGCAATTTATGTACAAGAGGCAGATTATCAAGTATCGTTTATCGTTCACTACATGAAACCCCTCGTGCCTGATCCCCCCGTTGATAGTTTAGTGTAGGAGCAGCGTCCTTGGAGAGAGTTCCTGATATTGGTGACCATTTCACACTTCCTCCTCCTCGCCGGGAGAAACGAATGTGGACCCCATGGGGATTGTTCAGTGAGAATAATTGGCTGTCTAGGGGTTAAATGACAAATTAAAGTTACAAAGCGTCTTCGTTCAGTTTCAATAAAATGTGGATCTAGGGATTGTCCAGCCGAGGAAATAGCACTAGAGCTGATCCATAATTGATACGCGGATCAAACAGGTATAAGATGATTAAAGCCGTAAGTTGTAGTTGAGGCTTTCCAGAATCAATGACTCTAACTAATAGCACAGCGCCATGTTTATTCAATAATTCATTTCAACTTTGTACAGGACAAGACTAATGATTTCTTAGTGTCACAACTTTCACATAATAACAATAGAGATGGATGAGTCTGTAACAACCAATCACAACTATTTTATTGTGTGTTAGCACCCCCTGGCTATATAAACTGCCATTCCCTCTCCCACAGCCATTTGTTAGTGTGTTGTTGAAGTGTGTTTGGGAGGTAATTTTCGTAGTATATGGCCAGGTGTCAATTCCTATAGACAGAAAGTCTGCTTACCAGCCAGTCCCACCAGTCAGCTTACCCCAGTCCACCAGTCAGTTCTCCAGCCAGTCCACCAGTCAGCTACACCAGTCCACCAGTCAGCTTACCAGCCAGTCCACCTGTAAGTTTCTCCCAGCCAGTCCACCAGTCAGTTCTCCATGCCATTCACCAGTCAGTCTTACCAGCCAGTCCACCAGTCAGCTACCACCTCCCCACCAGTCCGATCTCCAGCCAGTCCACCAGTCAGCTTACTAGCCAGTCCCACCTGTCAGTTCTCCAGCCCGTCCACCAGTCAGCTTACAGCCTACCACCTAGTTCTCAGCCAGTCCACCAGTCCGCTTACCAGCCCTCCATGTCAGCGCTCCAGCCAGTCACCGCAGTTTGCCACCAGTCCATCTATCAGCTCTCCAGCTTGGCCACCAGTCAGCTTGCCAGCAGTCCATCTATCAGCTCTCCAGCTTTCCACCAGTCAGCTTTCCGTACCCAACGTGATTTTCTTTACAATATTTGATATATTTTTAATATTTTGGATATTATACATGTTCTTCATGGCATTTCTCAGCTTCTCTGCAATTTGTACAATATATTATGACAATTAAAATAAAGAATGTTTATTTCAAAATTTTGCATTCCAATTTTTCATTGGCAGAATTAGGTTTTGGGGAAACTTAGCAACAGAACTTCCAGAACATTAGTCTCACCATCTATAATTAATAAATAATGTTCCTACTTTATGCAACTTGGATTGTGTCTACTCCCATCCTTTGCTGCGTGCAACCTACGGAGGTTGGGGCTTACTACTGGTGCAGGAGGGGTTTTCTATGCAAGCAGAGGGTGTTCTGAATGCCAAGCAGGAGGGGTGTTCTCAATGTTCACACAAGAGGTGTGTTCTCATGCCAGCAGAGGGTGTTCTCATGTCACACAAGAGGGGTGTTCTCATGCAAGCAGGAGGGCTGTTCTCAATCCAAGCAGAGGGCTGTTCTCAGTGCCAAGCATGAGGGGTGTTCTCAAGCCAAGCAGGAGGGCTGTTCTCATGCAACATGAGGGCTGTTCTCAGTGCCAGCAGGAGGGTGTTCTCAATGCCAAGCAGGAGGTGTTTGTCTCAATCTCAGTGCCAAGCAGGAGGGGTGTTCTCAATGCCAAGCAGAGGGGTTGTTTTAATGCCACAGGAGGTGTGTCAATGCCACACAGGAGGGGTGTTCTGAATGCCAAGCAGAGGGTGTTCTCAATGTCACAAGAGGTGTGTTCTCAATGCCAAGCAGAGGGGTGTTCTCCATGTCACACAAGAAGGGTGTTCTCAATGCCAAGCAGGAGGCTGTTCTCAAATGCCAGCAGGAGGGCTGTTCTCAATGCAAGCAGAGGGTGTGTTCTCAAGGCCAAGCAGGAGGGTGTTCTCAATCTCAGTGCCAAGCAGGAGGGTGTTCTCAATGCCAAGCAGGAGGGGTGTCTTAATGCCAAGCAGGAGGGGTGTTGTCAATGCAAACAGGAGGGTGTTTCTCAATGCCAAGCGGAGGGTGTTTTCTCAATGTCACACAAGAGGGGTGTTCTCAATGCCAAGCAGGAGGGGGTGTTTCTCAATGCCAAGCAGGAGGGCTGTTTCTCAGTGCCAAGCAGGAGGGGTGTTCTCAAGGCCAAGCATGAGGTGTTCTCATTCAGTGCCAAGCAGGAGGGGTGTTCTCAATTCCAAGCAGGAGGGTGTTCTTTAATGCCAAGCAGGAGGGGTGTTTGTCAATGCAAACAGGAGGGGTGTTCTCAATGCAAGCAGGAGGGGTTTCTCATCCAGTGCCACGAGGGGTGGTTCTCAATGCCAAGCAGGAAGGGTGTTCTCAGTGCCAAGCAGGAGGTGGTTCTCAATCTCAGTGCCAATCTGGAGGGGTGTTTCTCAATGCCCGCAGAGGCTGTTCTCAATGCCAAGCATGAGGCTGTTCTCAATTGCCAGCAGGAGGGGCTGTTTCTCATGTCCAGCAGAGGGTGTTCTATGCCAGAGCAGGAGGGTGCTCTCAAGTGCCCAAGCAGGACGGGGCGTTCTCAGTGGCCAAGTCAGGAGGGTGTTCGCATGGCCAAGTCAGGAGGGGTGTTCTCAGTGCATCGCGAGGGTGTTTCTAATGCCCAAGCAGAGGGTGTTGTCAATGTCCAAACAGTATGGGAGGGTTGTCATGCTAAGCAGGAGGGGGTGTTCTCAATGCCAAGTTAGAGGGGTGTTCTCATTCAAGCCGAAGGGTGTTCTCATGCCAACAGGAGGGGTGTTCTCAATGCCACGGCAGGAGGGTGTTTTACTTATGCCAAGCAGGAGGGTGTTTTCAATGCCAATCAGGAGGGGTGGCTCTCAGTGCCAAGCAGATGGGTAGAAAGAGGAGAACGTTTAAGAGTGCACATTGCCAGCAGGATGGGTGTTCTCATGTCACACAAGCGGGGTGTTCTCAATGTCCATCAGGAGGGGTGGTGTTCAATGCCAAACAGGAGGGGCTGGTTCTCAATGCCAACCAGGAGGGCTGTTTTCAGTGCCAAGCAGGGAGGGGTGATTGTCAATGCCAACAGGAGGGTTGTTCTCAGTCTCAGTGCAAAGCAGGAGGGGTGGTTCTCAATGCCAAGCAGAGGGGTGTTCTTATGCCAGCAAGGAGGGGTGCTCTCATGCCAAGCAGGAGGGGCGTTCTCAGTGCCAAGCAGGAGGGCTTGTTCTCAGTGCCAAGCAGGATGGGGTGTTCTCAGGGCCAAGCAGGAGGGGTGTTCTGTAATGCCACTGGAGGGGTGTTGTTCAATGCAAACAGGAGGGGTTGTCAATGCCAAGCAGGATGGGTGTGCCTCAGTAACCAATCAGATGGGTGGCTCCCAATGCCAAGCAGGGGGTGTTCTCAATGCCAATCAGGAGGGGTTTCTCAATGTCAAGCAGAAGGGTGTTTTCACTCAATCAGGAGGGTGTTCTCCATGCCAAGCAGGAGGTATAAGAGGAAACGTTGAAGAGTGCACATTTGTTTTAGTTTTTGGTAGGCTTCAATAGAGGTTCAGGATCCCGTTATTGTTTTGAGTCTCTCATTCCTCACAGGTCCCATCCACTCTGTTATTCTCTGAACTTCTGGGCAACCTATTTTCTAGACTCCATAACTGGACAGCTTACTAGTTCCCCTGTGGACTCTAAAGCAATAAGTCCTAAGTTGGGCAAATTAAGTTTTGATCTGACCCGATACAACGTGGTACTCCTCGGTGTGACCCTGACAAACTTACTGACTTTTCTGCAGAAAATGTTATATTCCTTAGTATAAGCTGATGTTTATTTCTGTATTCGCCCTCCGATTGTGTTGGGAGGTAGCCCACCCTAGTGATACGGCACGCCTATCGAGTATTCCCGCCATGAGCTGATAATAGGTTACAGTGGAAGGTTCCACGTACTCTTCTTTATTACAGCTTGTCGGAGTAACTTGTGAAATCTATTGATGAGACTGGCTGAGGTTACTATTAAGCACATATAAGAAGTACTGACTTCATAGAAATAACCTACATAAGAAGCTGTGGCCATATTACTCCTCACACAACTAAAAACCAAGCCAAATAAAGAAACCAGAACTAAATCTTTAAGTTACCCACATGACATTATTTCAAATAACCTCATTGATAGAGAAAGCTGTTTGGCAAAAAGAGCAACGATCTGGATTCTGCAGCTGCGGCTAATTAAGATGAGTCCAGCTATGACGTTAAGACTATGACCTGTTAATAGCTGAATTCCCAGAGCAGGAGCAGAGGGATTCTGGGAAAGGGCTGCCCCCCCTCTTGCTCGGTAAAGTAATATTTACGATCAATAAAAGCAATTTGTTAGGTTTTAATTTCCTCCCAGCAATTGAGATATCCTGCCCTATAAGGTGCAAATACTGGTGCCTTTTTTTAACTATCAGAAAGGTGGGACTTATCCACCTTTGATGTTCATTGTATATGATGAGGTAAATCCCCATATTTTCCTAATTAGACTGAAGAGTCATTATTTCCACATGGAACTTGTCATTATGGATAGTTTAAGGAGCTGCAGAACTGGAATCGTTTGGAATTGTTGAGTTACTCTATGCAGTATGGCTATGATTTCACTTAGTATGAATGCAATGCCACGAAACAAAGATGTTACTAGTAAGATACTCTATTTTCTCAAGTTTTATTCCTTGAGCCTGGAAAGAGAAAGACAAATCCAAAGCCCATTACTCATCTATATTTCTAAAACATTCTTGTTCTTGGCGGTGAACAAATTCATTTATTTATACTTTCCTTATATTTAATTTAAAATGTCACTCATTCCATTGCTACTACAAATAACTATGTTCGAATTCTCGTTCCTTTATGGTTATTTAACACATCACACAACGCACCAGAGAAGGAAAGCAATGCGTGTGATTTCCCCCCATATCTGTGTGTGATTCCTTGTGATTCAGGTTTTGCTGTCCTATAGTTAGAGTCTTGATAGACTCCCTCTACCGGCATGGTGTGTGCTCAAGACATTAAAGCGGATAATGATCACAAAAGTCTAATAATGTAATATAGATTGGGAACAGTGTGGGGAATTTGTCCAATGAGGATTCATTTTTTGTTTGTGTGCTTCTTCCAGGCATGAAGAAGTGGGAGATTCTATAACATGAAGATGATGTAAGGAGACAATACCAGTCAATGTTCCTTGCTCTCCGCGTAGCAGGACTCTGGTTTATTTGCATGTGTGGATGTCTGCAAGTGGGTCTTACCTGTGTGATCTGCTTCTCCTTTACAAAAACCTCCAATAACTTTCCATGTTCTTTATTCTTCCCAACAAAGGGACAAATAAAAATAACGAAATTGCCTCTCCCTCCATCCTGGTCCGCACCTCGCTGTAGAAGAGAGATCATTTCTTTTTTATGTGCCACATGCCATGTGCTCATCATTATTCAAGACGGAATGATGGGCTTTATGTCAACATGTCACGCTCAGCTCCTTTACATAGGCATGATGTGGTTTATGAACTACTGAGTTATGGGTTTCCAATGGAAACCTTCCGTGCGGCCGTGTGAATATCACTTTATATTTCACTCCTGAGGTCCCCTGGTTCATCCCAGGCCCGTTCAGGCGAGCCTGTTAGATAATGCTATTTTATCATGGTTATTAAACCCCACTTATGCTCCGAATTTTCCAACAACAGCTGAAACATCCTTTATGTCTTAACGTGTGGAAAAGGAAGTTTTGCATGCTTCTATTGAAATTGTGGTTAGAATGGGCAGAATACTACCGTATTAAAGTGAATAGAATTGAAAAATGAAATACGATGTTACAAGAAGAAGAGAAAAATGGTCCCTGTGATTCCAGTGTATAAACGTGAACACCGCATCTTTGTCTATCCTCAATTGGCCAACTACGTGTATGTTGGCATGGCACACCTCATGTACCTGTGTCAGTGTGCTTCAGTATATGCGCTACCTGTAATCAGTGAACCCGTGCTAGAGAGTACAAACTGCTCCTATACTATTTTGTCAGCCCATCAAACCTCCTCTCAGCCCCTAACCAGACCCAACCCCACTAAGTGAAACATTTTGATCCCGATTCATTAGAAATCCATGTGAGACCGCATTGATCCAGGTTCCACATTCGTAGCGTGATCACATACCAATTATTCCATGCTAATAATGACAGTGAGTGTGTCTCATAACACCAGAACCTAATGAGCATAATCTCTGACCAGTCCGTTCTGTTGGCCGTGCACATTTGCAATGCAATAACATTGCGGAACATACCTGTTTGTTATTTTGTGAATTAATGTTTGTAGATTATCCATATTTTATGTAGCTCGGTACCAGTGACCGTATTTATAAAGTTGTCATATCGCTATTTTGCCGACTACGCGCCTTTATGATGATTGCCTCCATAGAAATTTCCGATTACATGCGTAAGTCTACATTCGGGCATAGTAAATTTAGGATAGTGGTCGTACAATTGGATTGTCGATTGGCGATCATAATTCAAACCCTCCGCTCATCAACTCTTCCATGTGTTACTGGTACTCGAACGTGAAGTTTGTACATTATGAATGTCATTTTGGGTATTACCTTACTGCATACTCTTAACCACCTAGGTTGCCTTAATGGATATCCAGCTCTGACTGGCAAATATTGTCAATTAGCTAAACTCAAAACTCCCATTTCTTAAAGCAACACTAGTCCTTAAAAGGCATGTCCGCCCTTATAACAAAAATTTAAGTGACCTGCCCCCTAACCCCAACTGAGATTCACATACCTTCTGCAGTTAAACTAGATACCAATGCACATCATTCGGCTCGCTACCAGACATTTCAGTGTTCGATCGTCGGCTGAATTTATTGAAGGGGCGTGTTTGTGCCCTCGACAGATCGCCGAGGCAAAGATTTGCATGTTTGGTACCTAGTCTTACGAGGTAAGTATACTCCTCCCTCCCTCCATGCAGCCAAAACCTTTTAATCAACTGCGTTTCCTCCTGCTTCCCGCACATGCTGCAACTTAGGGGCCATATTCATAAGGCAATATGCTTTGCATCGCCTTTAACATTCAGCTTTACCGTCGATAAACGATCCTTAATTTCTCAAAATGGATACCGTGCGTTTTTTCTATCGTGAGCCCTATTTAAAAACATTGGCAATTTACCAATCCGCTCTTAATCAATACATTTACAATCACGGGCATCAATTTCGGCCCCCGGTCATACATTTAACGCCGATGTTTCTATTAATTAACCGGAGAGCGTAATCTAACGATCCGTGTTATCTGGTTTTACGACATTTATCGGTATTTACGAAAATTAACGATCTGTCAACGTTTTTTTAACCGATAGTTAAAGGGCGCGTCATCGCTAAAAACGAATAGACAGCCACCAGTAACATCCACCACAGAAATCCACCACAGGAATCCACCAAGTACCATCCACCACAGTAGAATGCAACCGGTAGAATCCACCCACAGTAGAATCCACCAGTAAATCCACCACAGTAGATAATCCACCAGTAGAATCCACCACAGAGAATCCACCAGTAGAATCCACAGTAAATCCATCACAGTAAAATTACCACAGTTAGAAATTCCCACAGTGAATCCCCACACGTAAATCCCACCACGTAAGAAGACCACATAGAAATCCACCACAGTAGAATTTACCCGTCGAATACCATACAGTAGATTTCACCACAGTAAGAATCATCCAGTAGAATCCACCACTAGAATCCACTACAGTAGAATCCCCCAGATAATCCACCACAATAAATCTCCACCATAGAACCCACATAAGAATCCCCCGTATAGAATCCACCATGTATAATCCACCACAGTAGAACTCTACCAGTAGAACCCACCACAGTGAGAATCATTCATAGAACCACCACAGTATGAATCCACCAGTAGAATGCACCTAGAAATCCACCAAACACAACATAGAAATCGACCGATAGAATCCACACCACAGCAGAATCCACCAGTAGATTCCACCCGTAGGATCCCCACACCTTAGCAATCCCCCACAGTAGAATCACCACTAGAATCCACCAGTTGACATCCACCACAAGATCCACCATTAGAATCCAAATGTAGAAATCCACACATAGTAATCCACCACACTAGATCCCACCACATTAGACTCCCCATTAGAATCCCACTGTAGATCCACCACAGTAGAATCCCCACAGAGGATCCACACATTAGAACCAACCACAGTAGATCCACCAGTATGAATTCCAACCAGTAGAATCCACCACCGTAGAATCCACCAGTAGAAACAACTGTAGAATCCCCCACAGTTAAGAATCCACCACATAGAATCCAACCATAGACTCCATCCAGCTGATCCACCAGTAGAATCCACAGGTAAATGCACCACTCAGTACAATCCACCCTGGCAAGGCCTTTTGCAAACCCATGTAAACAGCTCAAACCTTGCCAGGTCGTGTGATTAACCTGAGTAAGAAATTCCTTGTACGCTCCTGTTGTTAAATTCCACACATTGACCGAAAGGGAAAGGATATGACAGGGGATGGGTCTAGGAAGAAAAGGTTAAACTACGCGGGGTTTTTTTAGAAATAATTAGTCATGGGAAATCACCATCACTCTGAGTCATAAAGAAAAGAAATCAATGGGGGCGAAGAAAATTTCCCCCGCAGTGGCCGAAATCAAACAGAGAATCAGACACGCAACAAACCCCATTAGTGGTTCAGCAAATCACTGCTACATTGGAAGGGAATTGTATTTCACCCGAAAAAAAGGGGCAAAATAAGGGCTTTACACTGAAAGAAATTACTTTGAGTAAACCCACACCGCGGGAGGGAGAGAAATCCTCTGCGGTGGATGTTTTATATAATTGTATAATGAATTGGACCTTCTGTAAATCCCGCTGTCTACATGATAGCCCAAGGAGGCACTAGAGCGACCGTCTGATGTGCTGATCACCATCCAGGGGCCCACCAACCGCATTATGATTGGGGAAATTTTTGTCCCGACCGAGTGCTCGCTACGTTTGAGCCCTCGGCCGGGAAAAATGTCCGTCTGCTGCCTTTTAGAGTGAAACTAATGTCTCACTCTGCCTCATGGTAGATGTGGCCCTGTGTTTGTTGGCAATGAATGAAACTGTCTATGGTGTTTGAGGTAACATTGTAAGGAAAACTAAAGTTGATTGGCTGTAAGGGTCAGGTGACATGACCTGGAAGGTTGAGACACTTGACATCTCAACCCTCCATGAATCTTAGCTAATGGCTGGTGTCCTGCAAAAGTTGATGTCCAATCACAATGCGCCGGGAGCGGTTTCCATATTACATAGGAGGTGTGATAGTGACTCCTGGTACATTGCCCTGTTAGTGCCCTTCCACTGATTGGGGAAATTTTTGTCCCGACCGAGTGCTCGCTACGTTTGAGCCCTCGGCCGGGAAAAATGTCCGTCGGTCGCGGCAAATTCGTCCGCAACCGAATTTGCAAGCGATTGATCGCGCGGTCCCATAAGGAACCGCACGATCGATCGGAATTTACCAACACGTCTGATCGTTCGTTCAGCCAATTTACCACCAGCCAATATTTTCGGCTGATTGACCGAAAGTTCCGGAAATCGGTCGGTTGGCCAAAAATATTGGCTGGTGTGTACCCAGCCTTAGTGGAGATCTCCAGTCCTGTCTTACAAAGACATTGCTAGACAAACTAAAATGCTAAAATCTACTCAAATGCCAATCACATCTAAATCAGTCAGGTGCTAATCATGTCTAGGACAGGCATGTTCTATCAAGTCTAGAATCGTTGGGTGCTATTAATTCTAGAACAGTCAGGTGCTAATCATGTCTAGGACAGTCATGTTCTATCAAGCCTAGAATAGTTGGGTGCTATTAATTCTAAAACAGTCAGGTGCTAATCATGTCTAGGACAGGCATGTTCTATCAAGTCTAGAATAGTTGGGTGCTATTAATTCTGGAACAGTCGGTGCTAATCATGTCTAGGACAGGCATGTTCTATCAAGCCTAGAATTGTTGGGTGCTATTAATTCTAGAACAGTCAGGTGCTAATCATGTCTAGGGCAGGCATGTTCTATCAAGCCTAGAATCGTTGGGTGCTATTAATTCTAGAACAGTCAGGTGCTAATCAAGTCCAGGACAGGCATGTTCTATCAAGCCTAGAATCGTTAGGTGCTATTAATTCTAGAACAGTCGGTGCTAATCATGTCTAGGACAGTCATGTTCTATCAAGCCTAGAATCGTTAGGTGCTATTAATTCTAGAACAGTCAGGTGCTAATCATGTCTAGGACAGTCATGTTCTATCAAGTATAGAATAGTTGGGTGCTATTAATTCTGGAACAGTCAGGTGCTAATCATGTCTAGGACAGGCATGTTCTATCAAGCCTAGAATAGTTGGGTGCTCTTAATTCTAGAACAGTCGGTGCTAATCATGTCTAGGACAGGCATGTTCTATCAAGCCTAGAATAGTTGGGTGCTATTAATTCTGGAACAGTCAGGTGCTAATCAAGTCCAGAACAGGCATGTTCGATCAAGTATAGAATAGTTGGGTGCTATTAATTCTAGAACAGTGAGGTGCTAATTATGTCTAGGGCAGGCATGTTCTATCAAGCCTAGAATAGTTGGGTGCTATTAATCTGGAACAGTCATTGCTAATCATGTCTAGGACAGGCATGTTCTATCAAGTCTAGAATAGTTGGGTGCTATTAATTTAGAACAGTCGGTGCTAATCATGTCTAGGACAGGCATGTTCTATCAAGTCTAGAATATGTTGTGGTGCTATTATTCTAGAACAGTCAGGTGCTAATCATGTCTAGGACAGGCATGTTCACAAGCCAGAATAGTTGGGTGCATATAATTCTAGAACAGTCGGTTGGAATCAGTCTAGGACAGGCATGTTCTATCAAGCCTAGAATAGTGGGTGCTATTAATTCTAGAACAGTCGGTGCTAATCATGTCAGGACAGTCTGTTCTATCAAGCTAGAATAGTTGGGTGCTATTAATTCTGGAACAGTCAGGTGCTATTATGTCTAGAACAGGCATGTTTTTTAAGTTAGAATAGTTGGGTGCTATTAATTCTAGAAAGTCAGGTGCTAATCATGTCTAGGCAGCATTTTCTATCAAGCCTAGAATAGTTGGGTGCTATTAATTCTTAAACAGTAGGTGCTAATCATGTCTAGGACAGGATGTTTATCAAGCCTGAATAGTTGGGTGCTATTATTCTAGAACAGTCAGGTGCTAATCATAGTCTAGGACAGGCATGTTCTATCAAGCCTAGAATGTTGGGTGCTATTAATTCTGAACAGTCGGTGCTAATATGTTTAGAACTGTATGGTGGCAATCATGTTATAACAGGCATGTGCTATCAAGTCTAGAATAGTAGGTGCTATCAAGTCGAGAACAGTTGGCTACTAATCATTTCTAGAACATTTGGGTGCTTATCTTATCTCGTGCAGGCAGGTTTTATCAAATCTAGAACAGATGCATGCTATCAAGTCTAGAACAGTCAGTTACTAATCAGTAACTAGATCAATTGGGTGCTAATCATGTCTAAAAAAATACATTTTTAGTTTTAATTGGATTTTTATGACTACATGATATAATGATGTGAGGTTGTAAAATAACAATAACGATTTATGTTTGAATTAAAATATCGATAACCTTACAGTGTGAGAGATAGATAAATAAATAGATAGACAGACTAATAGATTGATTGATTGATAGCTAGATAATAGACGGATAGATTGATAGACAGATAGATGATAGATAGATAATGGATGGATGGATAGATAGATACATAGATAATGGATGGATGGATAGATAGATGTTAGATAGATAGATAGATAGATAGATAGATAGATAATGATAGATGCTGATGGATAGTAGATGCGATAGATTGATAGATGATTAGATAGATGATAGATGTGATAGATGTGATAGATAGTAGATGATAGATAGATAGATAGATAAGATAGAGATAGATAGATAGGTGATAGATAGATAATAGATAGATAGATAGATAGATAATAGAGAGATAAATAGGCAGACAGACAGATAGATGATAGATAGAGAGAGAGAGAGACAGAGATAGATAGATAAATAATAGATAGATGACAGACAGACAGACAGACAGACCAACAGACAGACAGATAGATAGATGATTAGATAGAGAGATAGATAGGTGATATATAGATAGATAGATAGATAGATAGATAGATAGATAGATAGTAGAGAGATAAATAGACAGACAGACAGATAGATAGATAAATAGATAGATAGATAAATAATAGATAGATGATAGAAAGATAGAGAGAGAGAGACAGAGAGATAGATAATAGATAGATGACAGACAGACAGACAAACAGACCGACCAACAGACGACAACAGAAGAGCATAGATAGATAAATTGATAGATAGATAATAGATAGATAGATAGATAGATATATAGATAATAGAGAGATAAATAGGCAGACAGAGAGACAGACAGATAGATGATAGAGAGAGAGAGAGAGACAGAGATAGATAAATAATAGATAGATGACAGACAGACAGACAGACAGACCAACAGACAGACAGATAGATAGATGATTAGATAGAGAGATAGGTGATATATAGATAGATAGATAGATAGATAGTAGAGAGGAAATAGACAGACAGACAGATAGATAGATAAATAGATAGATAAATAATAGATAGATGATAGAAAGATAGAGAGAGAGAGACAGAGAGATAGATAATAGATAGATGACAGACAGACAGACAAACAGACCGACCAACAGACAGACAGACAGACAGATAGATAGATAAATTGATAGATAGATAATAGATATATGATAGATAGATAGATAGATATAGATAGATAGATAGATAGATAGATGATAGATAGATAGCAGACACAGACAGACAGACGATAGTGTATAGTTGTGGGTTTAGGAAGGAGACTTTTCTGCTCTCTCTGTGAATGAAGTTGGGTAGATTTTGTTTGACTGCACTCACAGTACAATTAATTATTTTTACGTTAACCAGTCAGGGATGAAAACTGTTTCCATCCATCAGAAGGTGCGGATGGCAGTAGAATCAATGAGAATGGGCGTCGCGGAGAGCAGAACACAAGCCCAAAACGATTAATGAGAGAGAAAATTGTTCCACTTACTAGCAGGGAAGATGCTCGCCTGTCCGATAGATAATGATTTTCTCTTTTGTAATTGCTGCTTCACGTTTGCTTTCCTTTTAACAAAATGTTCTTTGAAAATGTTCAAGGACATAAAAAAGCCAAAGAGCAAGAAAAAAAACTTTTTAGAATGAAAGGGCCCTTAGCTTTGCAAAAAAAAAAACAAAAAAGAAAGAAAGAAAGAAATAATCTTGCGTACTAACAGGGAGATTCAAAATGGTGCCCGTTTTGCCCCAGCCAATCAAATGTTAGCTTTCAAATGTTAAATAATATCTGATTGGTTGGGGCAAAATTAGCACCATTTTTAACGATAAGAACTTTTATTGAATCTCCCTGATAAACATTAAAAAGAAAAAGGTTTTTTAAAAATAAAAAGTGGCTATGCATTGAAAGCCGCAAACAGCTTTTTACGTCTTAAAGTCACATTAACCCATGTACCAAGGGTTAACGTGACTTTAGACTTAACTAATGGTGGTTGTGATGATACACAAAAGTTGTGTCGCGCAACCGCTGTAAGCTATGTACCGAGCCAATAACGTCTCTATAAGATGTAAACTTTAACGCCAGCAGATGGCTGGCATTAAGTTTCAGAATGGGAAAACCCCATTCACTATGCACAGAGAGCCGTTATCGGATCAGTGCATTTCCTAGAGGAGGCGATAGAGAGTGATACCAGCTCTCGGAACATAGCCCTGGAAGTGTTTCTGTTAGTGCAAATGTAATGTTTGTTAAGACAGTAAGAACAGCCCAGACTGCCCCCAATGGAACCTGACAAATTCAGTTGCTTACTTACAGGGACAGGTTTCCTTCTCTGACATTGATTGATGGACATTTTAACCAATGATAAGAAAGGAAACTCTACTTTCTGTGCTTCCTGCTTGCTGTACTTTCAGTTTTTCATAGATTCATCTGGTCACATCTTTGTCAAACGAACTGATGTCTTAAAGGAGAATTACTTTTTAGACTGGGCTCTATGGGGGCTTCATTTTAATGTTCATTTAGGAATTTACCCTGGTGTTCTTTAAAGTGAAAAAAAAAACACTAAAATGGGCTTAATTAATCCCATGTGCTCTTAAATCACTCAATGTTCAACCTGAATGGTTCGTGAATGGCCAATGAGCAGCGTTTTCCTTTGTGCTGCCCTAGGCACACGGTCTACTACTATAGACCATCCACGTGCACACTAGTGCTTTAGGCCATCCAAGTGCACACTACTGCCTTAGGCCATCCACGTGCACACTACTGCCTTAGGCCATCCACGTGCACACTACTGCCTTAGGCCTCCACGTGCACCTACTTAGCCATCATGTGCACACTACTGCCTTAGGCCATCCACGTGCACACTAGAGCTTAGGCCATCCAAGTGCACACTACTGCCTTAGGCCATCCACGTGCACACTACTGCCTTAGGCCATCCACGTGCACACTACTGCCTTAGGCCATCCACGTGCACACTACTGCCTTAGGCCATCCACGTGCACACTACTGCCTTAGGCCATCCACGTGCACACTACTGCCTTAGGCCATCCATGTGCACACTACTGCCTTAGGCATCCATGGCACACTACTGCCTTAGGCCATCCACGTGCACACTACTGCCTTAGGCCTTCCACGTGCACACTACTGCCTTAGGCCATCCATGTGCACACTACTGCCTTAGGCCATCCACGTGCACACTACTGCCTTAGGCCATCCTGGCACATATGCCTTAGGCCATCCATGTGCACCACTTACTGCCTTAGGCCATCCACGTGCACACTACTGCCTTAGGCCATCCATATGCACCATTGCAATGTTAATCTTGGTGGCCATCCCTGTTGCATGACCCTTATTACGTAACCTATGTTGGTTCATATATTGGAACCTGCTGTGCATTTTGTTTAGACCTAAAAAGTAAATGAATCAAACTATGATCTCAGCAATTTATGTACAAGAGGCAGATTATCAAAGTATCGTTTATCGTTCACTACATGAACCCCCCTCATGCCTGATCCCCCCGTTGGATAGTTAGTGTAGGAGCAGGCGTCCTTGGAGAGAGTTCCTGATATTGGTGACCATTTCACACTTCCTCCTCCTCGCCGGGAGAAACGGAATGTGGGACCCATGGGGATTGTTCAGTGAGAATTAATTGGCTGTCTAGGGGTTAAATGACAAATTAAAGTTACAAAGCGTCTTCGTTCAGTTTCAATAAAATGTGGATCTAGGGATTGTCCAGCTGAGGAAATAGCACTAGAGCTGATCCATAATTGATACGCGGTCAAACAGGTAAGATGGATTAAGCCGTAAGTTGTAGTGAGGCTTCAGCAGATCAATGACTCTAACTAATAGCACAGCGCCATGTTTATTCAATAATTCAGTTCTAACTTTGTACAGGGACAAGACTAATGATTTCTTAGTGTCACAAACTATTCACATAATAACAATAGAGATGGACTGAGTCTGTAACAACCAATCACAACTATTTTATTGTGTGTTAGCCCCCTGGCTATATAAACTGCCATTCCCTCTCCCAGCAGCCATTTGTTAGTGTGTTGAAGTGTGTTTGGGAGGTAAGTTTTCGTAGTATATGGCCAGGTGTCAATTCCTATAGACAGAAAGTCTGCTTACCAGCCAGTCCACCAGTCAGCTTACCAGCCAGTCCACCAGTCAGTTCTCCAGCCAGTCCACCAGTCAGCTAACCAGCCAGTCCACCAGTCAGCTTACCAGCCAGTCCACCTTAAGTTCTCCAGCCGTCACCAGTCAGTTCTCCACCAGTCACCAGTCAGCTTACCAGCCAGTCCACACAGCTTACCAGCAGTCCACCAGTCAGATCTCCAGCCAGTCCACCAGTCAGCTTACCAGCCAGTCCACCTGTCAGTTCTCCAGCCAGTCCACCAGTCAGCTTACCAGCCAGTCCACCTGTCAGTTCTCCAGCCAGTCCACCAGTCAGCTTACCAGCCAGTCCATCTGTCAGCGCTCCAGCCAGTCCACCAGTCAGCTTGCCAGCCAGTCCATCTATCAGCTCTCCAGCTTGTCCACCAGTCAGCTGCCAGCCAGTCATCCATCAGCTCTCCAGCTTGTCCACCAGTCAGCTTTCCAGTACCCAACGCTGACTTTTTCTTTACATATTTGATATATTTTTAATATTTTGGATATTAGTACATGTTCTTCATGGCATTTCTCAACTTCTCTGCAATTTGTACAATATTATTATGACAATTAAAATAAAGAATGTTTATTTCAACATTTTGCATTCCAATTTTTCATTGGCAGAATTTAGGTTTTGGGGAAACTTAGTAAAGAAACTTCCAGGAACATATAGTCTCATCCATCTATAATTAATAAATAATGTTCCTAACTTTATGCAACTTGGATTGTGTCTACTCCCATCCTTTGCTGCTGTGCAACCTACGGAGGTTGGGGCTTACTACTGGTTGCAGGAGGGGTGTTCTGAATGCCAAGCAGGAGGGGTGTTCTGAATGCCAAGCAGGAGGGGTGTTCTCAATGTCACACAAGAGGTGTGTTCTCAATGCCAAGCAGGAGGGGTGTTCTCAATGTCACACAAGAGGGGTGTTCTCAATGCCAAGCAGGAGGGCTGTTCTCAATGCCAAGCAGGAGGGCTGTTCTCAGTGCCAAGCATGAGGGGTGTTCTCAATGCCAAGCAGGAGGGCTGTTCTCAATGCCAAGCAGGAGGGCTGTTCTCAGTGCCAAGCAGGAGGGTGTGTTCTCAATGCCAAGCAGGAGGGTGTTCTCAATCTCAGTGCCAAGCAGGAGGGGTGTTCTCAATGCCAAGCAGGAGGGGGGTTCTTAATGCCAAGCAGGAGGGGTGTTGTCAATGCCAAACAGGAGGGGTGTTCTGAATGCCAAGCAGGAGGGTGTTCTCAATGTCACACAAGAGGGGTGTTCTCAATGCCAAGCAGGAGGGGTGTTCTCAATGTCACACAGAGGGTGTTTCAATGCCAAGCGGAGGGCTGTTCTCAATGCCAAGCAGGAGGTGTGTCTCAATGCCAAGCAGGAGGGGTGTTCTCAATGCCAAGCAGGAGGTGTTCTCAATCTCAGTGCCAAGCAGGAGGGTGTTCTCAATGCCAAGCAGGAGGGTGTTCTTAATGCCAAGCAGGAGGGGTGTTGTCAATGCCAACAAGGAGGGTGTTCTCAATGCCAAGCAGGAGGGGTGTTCTCAATGTCACACAAGGGGGTGTTCTCAATGCCAAGCAGGAGGGTGTTCTCATGCCCAGCAGGAGGCGTCTCAGGCCAAGAGGAGGGGTGTTCTCAATGCCAAGCAGGAGGGTGTTCTCATCTAGTGCCAAGCAGGAGGGGTGTTCTCAATCAAGAGGAGGGGTTTTCATGCCAAGCAGGAGGGGTGTTGTCAATGCCAACAGGAGGGGTGTTCTCAATGCAAGCAGGAGGGGTGTTCTCATCTCGGTGCCAAGCAGGAGGGTGGGTGTTCTCAATGCCAAGCAGGAAGGGTGTTCTTTTCAGTGCAAGCAGGAGGGTGTTCTCAATCTCAGGCCAATCTGGAGGGTGTTTCTCAATGCCAAGCAGGAGGGCTGTTCTCAATGCCAAGCAGGAGGCTGTTTCTCAATGCCAAGCAGGAGGGCTGTTCTCAGTGCCAAGCAGGAGGGGTGTTCTATGAAGCAGGAGGGGTGCTCTCAAGTGCCAAGCAGGAGGGGCGTCTCAGTGCCAAGCAGGGAGGGGTGTCTCAGTGCCAAGCAGGAGGGGTGTTTCAGTGCCAAGCCCCAGAGGGGGTGTTCTTTAATGCCAAGCGGAGGGGTGTTGTCAATGCCAAACAGGAGGGGGTTTCAATGCCAAGAGAGGGGTGTTCATGCCAAGTAGGAGGGGTGTTCTCAATGTCAGCAGAAGGGGTGTCTCAGTGCCAAGCAGGAGGGGTGTTCTCAATGCCAAGCAGGAGGGGTGTTCTTAATGCCAAGCAGGAGGGGTGTTTTCAATGCCAATCAGGAGGGGTGCTCTCAGTGCCAAGCAGGATGGGTAGAAGAGGAGAACGTTTAAGAGTGCACATTGCCAAGCAGGAGGGGTGTTCTCAATGTCACACAAGAGGGGTGTTCTCAATGCCAAGCAGGAGGGGTGTGTTCAATGCCAAACAGGAGGGCTGTTCTCAATGCCAAGCAGGAGGGCTGTTTTCAGTGCCAAGCAGGAGGGGTGTTGTCAATGCCAAGCAGGAGGGTGTTCTCAATCTCAGTGCCAAGCAGGAGGGGTGTTCTCAATGCCAAGCAGGAGGGGTGTTCTTAATGCCAAGCAGGAGGGGTGCTCTCAGTGCCAAGCAGGAGGGGTGTTCTCAGTGCCAAGCAGGAGGGGTGTTCTTAATGCCAAGATTTGGAGGGGTGTTGTCAATGCCAAACAGGAGGGGGGTTGTCAATGCCAAGCAGGAGGGGTGTTCTCAGTACCAATCAGGAGGGGTGGTCTCAATGCCAAGCAGGGGGGGTGTTCTCAATGCCAATCAGGAGGGGTGTTCTCAATGTCAAGCAGAAGGGGTGTTTCAATGCCAATCAGGAGGGGTGTTCTCAGTGCCAAGCAGGATGGGTAGAAGAGGAGAACGTTGAAGAGTGCACATTTGTTTTAGTTTTTGTAGGCTGTAAATAGAGGTTCAGGATCCCGTTATTGTTTTGAGTCTCTTCATTCCTCACTCCCATGCCATCTGTTATTCTCTGAACTGCTGGGCAACCATATTTTCTAGACTCCATACTGGAAGCATTACTAGTTCCCCTGTGGACTCCTAAAGCAATAAGTACCTAAGTACTGGGCAAATTAAAGTTTGATCTGACCCGATACACGTGGTACGTCCTGGTGGTGACCCTGACAAACTGTACTGACTTTTCTGCAGAAAAGATGTTAATTCCTTAGTTAAAGCTGATGTTTATTTCTGTATTAGCCCTCGATTTGGTTGGGAGGTAGCCCACCCTAGTTATAAGAGGCACTGCCTAATGCTAGATTCCCGCCATTGAAGCCTGATATAGGTACAGTGGAGAGGTTGCCAGATCTCTTCTTATTACAGCTTGCGGAGAACTTGTGAAATCTATTGGATGAGAACTTGGATGAGGTTAATATTAAGCCAATAGTAAGAGTGATGACTTCATAGAAATAAACTACATAGAGAAGCTGTGGCCATATTATCCTCACACAACTAAAAAAAGACCAAATAATAGAAACCAGACTAAATCTTTACATTTACCACATGACATTTATTTCAAAATAAACTCTCATTATAGAGAAAAGCTGTTTGGCAAAAAGAAGCAACGATCTGGATCTGCAGCAGTGCGGCTAATTAATGATGAGTCCAGCTAGTGAAGTTAAGACTATGAACTGTTAATAGCTGAATTACCAGAGCAGTGAGCATAGGGAATTCTGGGAAAGGGCTGACCCCCCCTCTTGCTCTGGTAAAGTAATATTTACTATAATTAAAAAGCAAATTTGTAGGTTTTATCCCAGCAAATTGAGATCTCCTGCCCTATAAGGTGCAAATAGCTTGGTGCCTTTTTTTAACTATCAGAAAGGGGGGACTTATCCAACCTTTGATGTTCATTGTTATAATGAGGTTAAATCCCCATATTTTCTAATTAGACTGAGATGTCATTATTTCATGGAACTTGTCATTATGGATAGTTAAGGAATGCTGCAAGAAATGGAATCGGTATTGGAATTTTAGTTACTCTATGCAGTATGGCTATGATGTCACTTAGATGAATGATGTCACACGAAACAGATGTTACATAGTAAGATACTCTATTTCTCAAGTTTTATTCCTTGAGCCTGGAAAGAGAAAACAAAACTCAAAGCCACATTATCAATCTATATTTCTAAAAACATTTCTTTGTTCTTTGGCGATTGAACAAATTCAATTTATTTATACATTTCCTTATAGTTTATTAAAATGTCACTCATTTCCATTGCTAAATACAAATAACTATGTTCGAATTCTCGTTCTTATGGTTATTTAACACACACACACCAGAGACAGGAAAGCAATGGCGTGTGATGTCATATCTGTGTGATGTCATTGTGATGCAGTTTGCTGTCTATATTAAGAGTCTTGATAGACTCCTGCATGGTGTGGTGCATCAAGACATTAAAGAGGTATAATGATCACAAAGTCTAATAATGTATATAGATGGGAACAGTGTGGGGAAATTTGTCAATAGAGAGGGTTCATGTTTTTGTTTGTGTTGCTCCTTCCAGGCATGAAGAAGAGGGAGATTTCTATAACAGTGAAGATGATGTAGGAGACAATAACAGTCAATGTTCCTTGCTCTCCAGGTAGCAGGACTCTGGTTTATTTGTATGGTGTGATGTTCTGCAGTGGTCTTACCTGTGTGATCTGCTTCTCTTTACAAAAACCTCCAAATTACTTGCATGTTCTTTATCTTCCTCAACAAAGGACAAATAAAAATAACGAAATTCTCTCTCCCTCCATCCATGAGTCCGCACCTCGCTGTAGAGAGATCATTTCTTTGTTTTATTGCCACATCCAGTGCTCAGCATTATTAAAGACGGAATGATGGGGCTTTATGGGTCAACAGTGTCAGCTCAGCTCCTTTACCATAGGCAGAATGGGTTTATGAATATGATTATGGGTCCAATGGAAACCTTTCCGTGCGGCCGTGTGAATATCACTTTAATATTTCACTCCTGAGGTCCTGGTTCAGCCCAGGCACCGTTCCAGCCGAGCTGTTAGAATAAGGCTATTTATCATGGTTATTACCCACTTATGCTCCAGATTTTCCAACAACAGCTTGAAACATCCTTTATGTCTTGACGTGTGGAAAAGCAGTTTGCAGCTTCTATTGAATTGTGTTTAGAATGGGCAAGAAATACTTACCGATATAAAGTGAATAGAAATTGGAAAAATAGAAATAACGATGTTAAAGAAAAGAGAGAAAAAAGGTCCCTGTGATTCCAGTGTATAAACGTGAACACCGCCATCTTGTCTCATCCTCATTGGGCAACTTGTATGTTGAGCAGGCAAACCTCAGGTACCTGTGTCAGTGGCTTCAGTATATGCAGCTACTGTAAATCAGTGAATCCAGTGTGCTAGATAGGAAAAACTGGCTCCTATACTAGTTATTACAGCCAATCAAACCTCTCTCAGCCTCCTAACCAGACCCAACCCCACTAGTGAAACATTTTGATCCCGATTCATTAGAAATCCAATGTGAGACCCATTGATCCAGGTCACATTCAGTAGCGTTGATCACATACCAATTAATCCAGTGCTAATAGATGACAGTGAGGTGTCTCATACACACTAGGAACCTAATGAGGCATATCCATCTAGACCAGTCGTTCTGGTCCGTGGCACATTTGCAATGCAATACATTGGCGGAACAGACCCGTGTTTGTTATTTTGGAATTAATGTTGTAATTATCCATATTTTATGTGCTGTACAGTGGACCGTATTTATAAAGTTGTCATATCGCTATTTTGCCATACCGCGCCTTTAATGATGATTGCCTCCATTAGAAATTTCCGATTACAGGCGTAAATCTACAATTGCGGATGTAAATTTAGGATAGTGGTCGTACAATTGTGATTGTCGATTTGCGATCATAATTCAACCCTCGCTCATACAATTCCATTGTGTTACTGTACGAACGGAGGTTTGTACATTTATGAATGATCATTTTGTATCTTTACTGCATATCTTTAACCACCTAGGTTGCCTTAATGGATAATCCAGCTCTGATGGCAAATATTGTCAATTAGCTAAACTCACCAAAACTCTTAAAGCACACTAGTCTTAAAGGGCATGTCCGCCCTTAAACAAAAAATTTAAGTGACCTGCCCCCAACCCCAACTGATATTCAGCATTACCTTCTGGCAGTGTAAAGCTAGATACACACGATGCAATCATTCGGCTCGACCTACCGACATTTCAGTGTTTCGATCGGTCGGGCTGAATTATTGTATGGCGGCGTGTTGCGGCCTCGACAGATCGGCCAGGAGGAAAGATTGCAATGTTTGTACCTAGCTTAAGAGTAAGTCTGACTCCTCCCTCCCTCCATGCAGCCAATTATCAACTGCTGTTCCTCCTGCTTCCCTGCACATGCTGAAGCTTAGGGCCATATTCATAAAGGCACAATATCGCTTTTAGCACGCCTTTAACATTCAGTTTACCGTTCGATAAACCGATCCTTAATTTCACAAAATTGCGATACCGTGCGTTTTTATGATCGTGGACCCTATTTAAAAACATTGCAATTTGCCAATACCGCTCATTATCAATAATTTACAATCACGTGCATCAATGTACGGCCCCGGTCATACATTTACGCCGAATGTTTATTAATTAACCGGAGATCGTAAATCTACGATCGTGTTATCATGGTTTTACGAATGTTATCGGTAATTTACGAAAATTAACGATCAGTCTAACGATTGTTTAACCGATAGTTAAAGGCGCGGTATCGCTAAAAAGAATAGAATCCACGAGTACAATCCACCACAGTAGAATCCACCACAGTAGAATCCACCAGTACAATCCACCACAGTAGAATGCACCGGTAGAATCCACCACAGTAGAATCGGAGCTACCAGATTTTCGAATTTTCTTAGAATGGAACTCAATGGTTTTAAACATCTCTAATCCCTCATCAGGGAAAGTTCAGGGGAAAATGTCATTCTTTTTTTCAAAATTCTTTGTTTATATTGCACATAACTATTTTTTTAACATATTCTCTTCAGCTGATTTCATACCCTTTGCTGTTCCCTGCTGTTGACATTAGTAATCTGACATTTCAGGTTCTAACGGTCCTTCCTCTTCCCAGGTGTTCACACAAGAGGGTGTTCTCAATGCCAAGAGGAGGGATGTGTGTTCAATGCCAAACAGGAGGGCTGTCTCATGCAAGCAGGAGGGCTGTTTTCAGTGCCAAGCAGGAGGGGTGTGTCAATGCCAAGCAGGAGGGTGTCTTAATCTCAGTGCCAAGCAGGAGGGGTGTTTCAATGCCAAGCAGGAGGGTGTTCTTAATGCCAAGCAGGAGGGTGCTCTCAGTGCCAAGACAGGAGGGCGTTTCTCAGTGCCAAGCAGGAGGGGTGTTCTCAGTGCCAAGCAGGAGGGGTGTGTCTTAATGCCAAGCAGGAGGGGTGTTGTCAATGCCAAACAGGAGGGGGTTGTCCATGCCAAGCAGGAGGGTGTTCTCGGTCTCAGTACCAATCAGGAGGGGTGGTCTAATGCCAAGCAGGGGGGGGTGTCTCAATGCCAATCAGGAGGGTGTTCTCAATGCAATCAGAGGGTGTTCTCAGCCAAGAGGAGGGGTGTTTCAATGCCAATCAGGAGGGGTGTTCTCAGTGCCAAGCAGGATGGGTAGAAGGGAGAACGTTTGAAGAGTGGCACATTTGTTTTAGTTTTTGTAGCTGTAAATAGAGGTCAGGATCCCGTTATTGTTTGAGTTCTTCATTCCTCAACCCCATGCCATCTGTATTCTCGAACTGCTGGGCAACCATAGTTTCTAGACTCCATACTGGAAGATTACTAGTCCCTGTGGACTCCTAAAGCAATAAGTACCTAAGTACTGGGCAAATTAAAGTTTGATCTGACCCGAACACGTGGTACGTCCTGGTGGTGACCCTGACAAAATGTACTGAATTTTGCAGAAAAGAGATTAATTCCTTAGTTAAAGCTGTGTTTATTCTGTATTAGCCCTCGATTTGGTTGGGAGGTAGCCCACCCTAGTTATAAGAGGCACTGCCTAATGCTAGATTCCCGCCATTGAAGCCTGATATAGGTACAGTGGAGAGGTTGCCAGATCTCTTCTTTTACAGCTTGCGGAGAACTTGTGAAATCTATTGGATAGGTGATAATATTAAGCCAATAGTAAGAGTGAGACTTTATAGAAATAAATACATAGAGAAGCTTGTGGCCATATTATCCTCACACAACTAAAAAAAGACCAAATAATAGAAACCAGACTAAATCTTTTACATTACCACATGACATTTATTTCAAAATAAACTCTCATTATAGAGAAAAGCTGTTTGGCAAAAAGAAGCAACGATCTGGATCTGCAGCAGTGGGCTAATAATGATGAGTCCAGCTAGTGAAGTTAAGACTATGAACTGTTAATAGCTGATTACCAGAGCAGTGAGCATAGGGAATCTGGGAAAGGCTGACCCCCCCTCTTGCTCTGGTAAAGTAATATTTACTATAATAAAAGCCAATTTGTAGGTTTTATCCCAGCAAATTGAGATCTCCTGCCCTATAAGGTGCAAATATGCTTGGTGCCTTTTTTTAACTATCAGAAAGGAGGACTATATCCAACCTTTGATGTTCATTGTTATAATGAGGTTAAATTCCCATATTTTCTAATTAGACTGAGATGTCATTATTTCATGGAACTTGTCATTATGGATAGTAGTAAGGAATGCTGCAGAAATGGAATCGGTTTATTGGAATTTTAGTTACTCTATGCAGTATGGTATGATGCACTTAGATGATGATGTCACACGAAACAGATGTTACATAGGAAGAACTCTATTTCTCAAGTTTTATTCCTTGAGCCTGGAAAGAGAAAACAAACTCAAGCCACATTATCAATCTATTATTCTAAAAACATTTCTTGTTCTTTGGCGATTGAACAAATTCAATTTATTTATACATTTCCTTATAGTTTATTAAAATGTCCCATTTCCATTGCTAAATCAAATAACTATGTTCGAATTCTCGTTCTTATGTTATTTAACACACACACACCAGAGACAGGAAAGCAATGGCGTGTGATGTCATATCTGGGTGATGTCATTGTGATGCAGTTTGCTGTCTATATTAAGAGTCGTGATAGACTCCTGCATGGTGTGGTGCATCAAGACATTAAGAGGTATAATGATCACAAAGTCTAATAATGTATATAGATGGGAACAGTGTGGGGAAATTTGTCAATAAGAGGGTTCATGTTTTTGTTTGTGTTGCTCCTTCAGGCATGAGAAGAGGGAGATTTCTAAACAGTGAAGATGATGTAGGAGAAATAACAGTCAATGTTCCTTGCTCTCCAGTAGCAGGACTCTGGTTTATTTGTATGGTGTGATGTTCTGCAGTTGTTCTACCTGTGTGATCTGCTTCTCTTTACAAAACCTCTCAAATACTTGCATTTCTTTATCTTCCTCAACAAAGGACAATAAAAATAACGAAATTCTCTCTCCCTCCATCCATGGGTCCGCACCTCGCTGTAGAGAGATCATTTCTTTGTTTTATGCCACATCCAGTGTCAGCATATTAAAGACGGAATGATGGGCTTTATGGGTCACAGTGTCAGCTAGCTCCTTTACCATAGGCAGAATGGGTTTTGAATATGATTATGGGGTCCAATGGAACCTTTCGTGCGGCCGTGTGAATATCAATTTAATATTTCCTCCTGAGGTCCTGGTTCAGCCCAGGCACCGTTCCAGCGAGCTGTTAGATAAGGCTATTATCATGGTTATACCCACTTATGCTCCAGATTTCCAACAACAGCTTGAAACATCCTTTATGTCTTGACGTGTGGAAAAGCAGTTTGCAGCTTATTGGATTGTGTTTAGAATGGGTAAGAAATACTTACCGATAAAAGTGAATAGAAATTTGAAATAACGAGTTAAGAAAAGAGAGAAAAAAGGTCCCTGGTGATTCCAGTGTATAAAAGTGAACACCGCCATCTTGTCTCATCCTCATTGGGCAACTTGTATGTTGAGCAGGCAAACCTCAGGTACCTGTGTCAGTGGCTTCAGTATATGCAGCTACTGTAAATCAGTGAATCCATGCAAGAGAGTAAAACTGGCTCTATACTAGTTATTACAGCCAATCAAACCTTCTCAGCCTCCTACCAGACCCAACACCACTAGTGAAAAATTTGATCCCGATCATTAGAAATCAATGTGAGAACCCATTGATCCAGGTCACATTCAGTAGCGTTGATCACTACCAATAATCCAGTGCTGAATAGATGACAGTGAGGGTCCATACACACTAGGACCTAATGAGGCATATCATCTAGACCAGTCGTTATGGTCCGTGGCCATTTGCAATGCAATACATTGGCCGGAACAGACCCGTGTTTGTTATTTGGAATTAATGTTGTAATTACCATATTTTATGTGCTGTAAAGTGGACCGTATTATAAAGTTATATCGCTATTTTGCATTGCCTTTAAGATGATGATTGCCGCCATTAGAAATTTCCGATTACAGGCGTAAATCTACAATTGCGGGTGTAAATTTAGGATAGTGGTCGTACAATTGTGATTGTCGATGCGATCATAATTCAACCCTCGTCATACATCCTTGTGGTACTGACGAACGGAGGTTGTACATTTATGATGATCATTTGTATCTTTACTGATATCTTTACCACCTAGGTTGCCTAAGGCTATGCCACCCCTAAATTCGAATTTTAATATTCTCCCCCATGTCCCCAGCCCAACCGATATTTTTTTTGTTCAGAAAGCCCCCAACTCTTACTTACCTCCCTCGATCCTCCGCCGCATGCCGGCCCTCTGCGCGAGAATGCAAGCAGAGGGGCGGGGACGGCAGTCGGTCGTGATTGGATGAGGGCAGCCAATCACGGAGCGGTGCCGGTCATTCAGTGCGCGGAGGAAAGCGGAGAGGTAGTAAGTTTGGGGAGCTTTTTTTAAAAAAAAAATGGGTGGGGTGGGGACATGGGGGACAAATATAGAGGGGTTTATGCTAGGGGAGGGATGTAGAACGGGGGAGGGAGGAGAGGGAGGGAGAGGGAGTGGAGGGGGGGGAGAGGGCTGCAGCACGCATGGCAGGAATCTCCGGAGGCAGGTAGCAGGCAGGTCCTATATGGACCTGCTAGCCTCATGGTGGTAGTTTTTGGAATTTTTGGGGGGGACAAAGGAGAACCAGATGGCGTTGGGATGTGAGGTAAGGATTAAACTACACTACATGGTGGGCCAGTAGTTGGGGGGATTATTATATATGTTTTGGGGGTGGACATGCCTTCTTTAATGGATAATCCAGCTCTGATGGCAAATATTGTCAATTAGCTAAACTCACCAAAACTCTTAAGCACACTAGTCTTCAAGGGCATGTCCGCCCTTAAACAAAAAATTAAGTGCACCTGCCCCAACCCCAACTGATATTCCGCATTACCTTCTGGCAGTGTAAAGCTAGATACAACGATGCAATCATTCGGCTCGACCTACCGACATTCAGGTTTCGATCGGTCGGCTGCTGAATTATTATGTATGGCGGCGTGTGTGCGGCCTCGACAGATCGGCCAGGAGGAAAGATTGCAATGTTGTACCTAGCTAAGAGTAAGTTGACTCCTCCCTCCCTCCATGCAGCCATTATCAAACTGCTGTTCCTCCTTTCTGCACATGCTGAAGCTTAGGGCCATATTCATAAAGGCACAATATCGCTTTTAGCACGCCTTTAACATTCAGGTTACCGTTCGATAAACCGGTCCTTAATTTCCAAAAATTGCGATACGTGCGTTTTATGATCGTGGACCCTATTTAAAAACATTGAAATTTGCCAATACCGTCATTATCAATAATTTACAATCACGGGCATCAATGTACGGCCCCGGTTCATACATTTACGCCGAATGTTTATTAATAACCGGAGATCGTAAATCTACGATCGTGTTATCATGGTTTTCGAATGTTATCGGTAATTTACGAAATAACGATAGTCTAACGATGTTTAACCGATAGTAAAGGCGCGGTATCGATAAAAAGAATAGAATCCACGAGTACAATCACACAGTAGAATCCACCACAGTAGAATCACCGTACAATCCACCACATAGAATGCACCGGGAGTAGAATCCACCAGTAGAATCCACAAGTAGAATCCACCAGTAGACCACCAGTAGACCACCACAAAATCCACAGTGAACACACAGTAGAATGCCACGGAGAATCACCAACAGTAGAATCCACCAGTAGAATCCACCACAGTAGAATCCACCAGTAGAATCCACCAGTAGAATCCACCAGTAGAATCCATCACAGTAGAATTCACCACAGTAGAATTCACCACAGTAGAATCCACCACAGTAGAATCCACCACAGTAGAATCCACCAGTAGAATCCACACAGTAGAATTACCGTCGAATCCATCACAGTAGAATTCACCACAGTAGAATCCTCCAGTAGAATCACCACTAGAATCCACTACAGTAGAATCCCCGAGTAGATCCACCACAATAAAATCCACCAGTAGAAACCACCAGTAATTAGAATCCCCCCAGTAGAATCCACACAGTAGAATCCACCACAGTAGGAATCTACCAGTAGAATCCACCACAGTAGAATCATTCAGTAGAATCCACCACAGTAGATCCACAGTAGAATCCACCAGTAGAATGCACCACCAGTAGAATCCACACAGTAGAATCGACCAGTAGAATCACCACAGTAGAATTCACCAGTATGATTTCCACAGTAGGATCCACCACATTAGAATCCACCACAGTAGAATCCACCAGTAGAATCCACGAGTAGAATCCACCACAGTAGAATCCACCAGTAGAATCCAACGTAGAATCCACCACAGTCGAATCCACCACAGTAGACCAGTAGAATCTACCAGTAGAATCCACCAGTAGAATCCACCAAGTAGCAAGAATCCCCAGTAGAATCCAACCAACTGTAGAATCCACCACAGTAGAATCCACCACAGTAGAATCCAACCATAGACTCATCAGCTGATTCCACCAGTAGAATCCACCAGTAGAATGCACCACAGTACAATCCAACCCTGGCAAGGCTTTTGCAAACCACATGTGTAACAGCTCAAACCTTGCAGGTCGATGTGATTAACCTGAGTAAAGACAATTCCTGGTACATCTCCTGTTGTTAAATTACACACATTGACCGAAAGGGAAAGGAGTAATGACAGGGGATGGGTCTAGGAAGAAAAGGGTTAAACGACGAGTTTAGAAATAATTAGTCCTGGGAAATCACCAGCACATCTGAGTCAGAAAGAAAAGAAATAAATGGGGGCGAAGAAAATTCCCCCGCAGGCCATGAAAATAAACAGAGAATCAGACACGCAACATTAGTGTTCAGCAAATCACTGCTACATTGGAAGGGAATTGTATTCAGCCGAAAGGCAAAATAAGGCTTTACACTGGAAAGAAATTAATTTGAAATAAAACCCACACCGCGGGAGGGAGAGAAATCCGCTGCGGTGGATGTTTTATATAATGTTATAATGAAATTGGACCTTCTGTAACATCCCGGCTGTCTACATGGATAGCCCAAGGATGGCACTAGAGCGACCGTCTGATGGTGCTGAATCACCTTACCAGGGGCCACACCGCATTAAGCCCCAGCAATGGAGAATGGGTGTGATCATGTTTAAAGGCTTATTGCGTGTTGCTGTGTGTCTGTTCTATTGTGTAGGTGTAGGATGATATATGTCTATCTTCTGCACATACTCTCCACTATCTCTCCTGCTCAGGAAACTGGCAGTACACATGTCACCGCAAATACAGTGTGCTATCAACGCTCGTGTTTCATGTAGCTCATAGCCTACTGAAATAACCCACAACATTTTATGGTTTGTTTTGTTAAAAAACAAACCCTTTGAGTTGCTCAAATTTCAAACTCTCCCTGTAGTACACATATCTTTACAGTAGAGGGAGCTAAAGCTAACTAGTTAAAGGGCATGTCCACCCCCAAAACTATAATTCCCCCACCACTGGCCCATATGTAGTGTAGTTTAATACTTACCTCACATCCCAGCTCATATGGTTCTCCTTGTATTCCCCCCCCCAAAGTCCAAAAAATGCCCACCGGAGGATAGCAGAGTCCATATAGGACTCTGCCTCCTACCTGGCCTCCGGGATAAGTTTGGCATGCGTACTGCAGCCCTCTCCCTCCCCCTCCTCTCCCCCTCTCCTCCCCCTCCGGATTCCCTCCCCCTAGCATAAATCCCCTTTGATATAGTATTCCCCCTGGTCTCCCGGCCCCAACCGTTCATTTTTATGTTTAGAAAAGTGCCCCAAACTTTTACTTACCCCCTCTTCTCCTCGCTGCACTGAATGACCGGCAGCCACGTCTGTGATTGGCTGCCGCCCAGCCAATCACAGACGCGACTGCGGTCCGCCCCCTCTGCTTGCATTTTCTGCAAGCAGAGTGCCGGCAGCCGGCGGAGGAAAGAGGGAGGTAAGTAAAAGTTTGGGGCACTTTCTAAACATAAAAATGAAGCGGTTGGGGCTGGGAGACCAGGGGGAATACTATATCAAAAAATAGTTTTAAGGGTGGACATACCCTTTAAAGGATAACTGTGTTGCCAATGACAAGTGTTATGTTAATCATGGCCCTGGGCCATCTAGGAGGCGGGCTTTTAGCATTCATTTTGCTGTGTGATATCTAAGGGAGGGCAGCAAAGCTGTAAATGTGAGTTAGCGATTTCAGCTGCTGGAAGTTTGGACATGTTATGGGGGTGATGTTGTTTTTTTTGGTATTGTTGTCCTTTAAAGTATATACTCAAATATAAGCCCATCCGAGTATAAGCCAATGTACTTATTTTTACCTGAAAAACTGAGTGACTCGAGCATAAGCCGAGTGTAGAAATTAATACTAGTAAAGCTCAATATTGGTGCCAATAATCTGGAGTGGCAAGGTTAAACAGACTTATTACTGTAGGCCAAAAAAGCTCCGGACCACCTCTAAGCCTATAGACCCCCAGTCAGAGCTCCTCCATTACATCCAAGTATTGTAGAGATGAGGTGCGTAACTGAGTTGCATGCTCGTCTATGTTCCCGCGCGACTTTGTTCCTGCTCCTACCGGCTCTCCTGACTGCGTTCTCTTTCTTCACTGTAAAGCTGCTTTGAACCAAGGTTAGCTTTGTAGGCCTTATATTCGAGTATATACGGTAACTATTTATACGGTTTGTTCCATAACAATAGTAGTAGACAATCCAGTAATAGTCCCCACTAGGGATGTCTGGTTCCCAAATTACTGAACTCTTCCAACTCTCAGATGGCTGAACTGTTTTAGAAATGTTGATAATTATTACAATTTTTAATCAAATGTTTGAAAATCACGATTTTCGGACATTATCAACATAACGATTTTGAGAAATATCAGATACGCGAACCCTGGGTTCAAAATATGGAATAAATATCGAATACACAAGCCCTAGAATCTGAAAAATTCAAAAATGAAAGAACATTCGATGCAGAAACTTGAAAATATCTCTCTTATGAAGAAAGTTTATTTAGAAGTTTTATTTGTAAGTTTTCCCTTTCCCAGGTCCCTACCCTATTTACACTAACATACTATTGCTATTTATACCTTAAATTTAATCTGAACTTTCTGGGGGTTTTTCTCCCATTGACTTCTATATGTCTGTTTTTTCAGACCTAAGGCTGGAGCCATTGTGGCTGTTTACTTGAAATTAACCCCTTTTACAAACACTTACTTTGTGTTAAAGAACAGTCAGACACACTGTTTGGGTGAAACATAAGGCCACAGCTTTTATTAATTGACACATTACAACATGTGATCAATTTAAAATATTCAAAACATAATTTATGCATCCTTGCATGTTAATTAACCATAAGTCCCCGAGCCATAGCCAATGCTAAATGCCTTGCCTCTGGATCCCCAGAGGGCATGTAACCCTCCAAACATAACCTTTGCAAGGATGCATCCGCCACCAAGGAGTTGCTGTAAGCCTACACGGAACTCCGTCCGCCACCCAACAAGTATAGTGCCTGCTCTATACCATCCTGTAAACCTGTCAGAAAAATGTCCAGTCCAATGTCATTTAAGTGGACCCCATCCTGTCTCATGAGAGACCTATTATCGCCCTCCAGCTGGCGATGCCTGATGACAACCCCCCCTTGCGACCTGACAAATCTGGAGATCCTGGTGTTAAGGACTCTCCTAGCCTTGGTCTCTTGCCCCCTGCCAGTGCACCCTGGGAACGACCTCCGACCAAACGATCACAACCTCCTTAAAGAAGCATCGAAAGCGCTGAAAGTCCGCTTTCATTAAAAATAACAGGTCCGACAGCCGATTCCGACAGAGGTCGTTGTCGGAAGCGTGGATTGCTAACACTGTGGGACCCGGGTCAGCCCTACAAATCTGAACTACTTCGACTAGTACTTGCTACCAAGCCAACCTAATTCCCTTCCAGTACAGTGAAGCTGTTCAAAATCCAAGGTTACGTCCTCCTGGTCGCACATCCGCTCTTTGGGCCGCCCAGAAAAGGTAGGAGTGTCCTACCAGCCAGACAGAAGGTTGACGAGTCCCTAAAAAGAAAATTCAATTAATAGCCAGTTCAGGGCGTATGTATCGCGCCACACAGTTGGATCGCCAGCGCCCTAACCTACGAACCCTTTCCTCTGAAAAACCTAAAGAATGGGCTTCAGTCGCTGCTCCTATTCTAAAGGAATGCATACCAAACTCATGAGGATGGAGGCCTAACTGCACAAGGGCCTTACGTAGTAATGCCTCAAATGGTATCTGGAAAGAGGTTTACCATCTGCATGTGATAGAAAACGGGAAGCCGCTCTAACTGCTGCAAAACCACCAATCGCTTGAACTGGGCACCAAGAAGAGGAAAGAGGAAATATAGAAAACCATTCCCTTCGCCAAAGGGGTTGTTTTTGAGCGGCTTATCGACTACACTTTCCAGCATCCCCGCTGGCCCGTCCGCCTCAGGTCAGACGCTCCGGTACCTACCGTGGGCCGGAGCTACCAGATTTTGAATTTCTTAGAATGGAACTCAATGGTTTTAAACATCTCTAATCCCTCATCAGGGAAAGTTCAGGGGAAAATGTCATTCTTTTTTCAAAATTCCTTGTTTATATTGCACATAAATATTTTTTAACATATTCTCTCAGCTGATTTCCTAACCCTTTGCGTTCCCTGCTGTTGACATTAGTAATCTGACATTTCAGGTTTAACGGTCCTTCCTCTTCCCAGGATGCACCACTTCAGGATGCACCACTTCTTGGAATGTTCCTAACAGTTATTTCTACTGATTGGTGTTGGATGGGTCACACATGCTCAGATCTCTACCGAGCAACTGAATCAACCCAGGTGCGGGTCAAGGGCAAGACCATAACGGTCTTATTAGGGGTCTGCAAACAGGAAGTCAGTATTTCAGTTGCATTATTTATACACAGACAAAAATGCTGAATGGGCAAGGTCATTAGGATGGAAAAATACTGCTTTTTTTCCTTAAAAGTATAGTATTTGCACTGAACTTCCCCTTAATATTACTATTATTCTGTTGTATTAAATCTCGTTTTAAACCCAATGAATACCTTCCCTTACATCTGGCATGTGTGTGATTTGTGTGCGTACTTTTTTATACTTGTAGACAATGTTTAACTTCATGGCTGTTTTTAAACTACAACTCTCAACATCCCATGTTAGCAAATTGGCTTGTTGAGCATTGCAGTTCACAGGAACCGGTTGCAGATCTTATAACAGTGTGAGCTTGTTGTGTTTAGCCTGTTGATGACCAGTGTGCCATCTGCGTTACGATTAGTTAACATTGTATTGATCTATCTGGAGTCTGGGTCTGGATAATGAAATCCCTGTGAATAACTTCTGATTTGAGAATTATTTAGCATAATATATTAACCTTTGGGCAGCTACCATAGGAGTGTGTGTTAGATGGCACCTCAAATGAAATAATAGCAAACAATTCTATTTATATGGAGCCTGTAGTTGCACTTTGCTGGTCCATTGGACCTAAACTCTTTGCTAATCCCCTGTTATCAACAAGCAATCCTCCTTATAGCAAAATCCTTTTTATAAACATTAACCCTTTAATTACAACGAGAGCTCTAGCGGGATAAATAAAAAACTTTTTCCAGACACTTTGGCACTAATGTATTCTACAGACATGTTTCAACCTGTGTTAATTATTACAGCCACGATGACGACCTTCAGGATGACAGCAGGCGTCTAGTTGGGTAAATATAACCCTCTGTAATGCATATGATAATATATAAGTGGCGCAGCAGTGGAATATACTCTTATTAAAACCACTAGTTACATACTGGAGTGATTTTTATAGAGATATTATCCACTGTACTCCCCTTACACCAGCTGTTTAAGGGCTCCTCTGAGGTATTATTTCTTTAGCCTTCGCCTCTGTGCTAGTGGGGATGTTCTCGGCTCTGTGTTGCAGGGTTCTGATGACCCCCAGCTTGTGATCTAAAGGGTGGTGGGATTTAAACATCAAATACTGATCTGTGTGTGTGTGGTTTTCTGTAAACCTCTACTTCCAGTTTACCATTCTCCCTGACTTCTACCAAGCAGTCCAAGAAAGCCAGTTGTTGTTTTGTATTTCCCTTGTGAATTTAATTTTTTTGGTCTACCGCATTAATGTGTTCGTGAAAGCTTTGTACTTCCTTCTGGTGGATTTTAACCCAGGTGTCATCAACATATCTGAACCAGTGGCTGGGTGTTATGCCCTAAAGGTATTAAGCGCCTGTGTTTCTACCTCCCATTGTAAAGGTTGGCCACAAAGGTGAAACTGGAGATCCCAAGCAACCCATGTTTTTGCTTATAGAACTATCCTGATATGAAATAGGTGGTATTCAGGCACAAGTCCAGTAAGGAAAAACACCTGTTCTGGGTTGAGATCAGTTCTGTGGTAAGAGTGCAGTCTTGGCGCTAGCCGTTTTCTCACCATGACAACAGCCTCCTTGGTGGGTTATACAGGTGAAGAGAGACGCTACATCATAGGACACCATAGTTTCTTCTGCACCGAGTACTATATCTTCAATCTTGTTGGTGAAATCCTGAGAGTTCGGATGTGATGATTAGAACTTCCACCGATGGTCCATAGATGTTAGCTAGGTATTTCACCACCTTGTATGTTACGAGTTGATGCTGCGACTATAGGTCTTGGTGGGGCCCCTTCCTTGTGTATCTGGGGGCTCATATATACATAGATGTGCCCTCACCAGGGTAGAGGCGTGATACATGCTCGATCAATGGCTTTATCCTATTGGAACTGTAAGTCTATCACCTTATTCTGGTAGCGGCTGGTGGGATCCCTTGTTAAAGCTCATATGTGTTATTGGCCAGGAATGTGGTCACCTTAGCATAGTAGTCCGAATGGTGATACTGGAGTCTTTCTTGAGAGAAGTTAATGCTTTTTCTCCTGTGTGGTCAGGTTAAATAAAGGAGATTTAGCACTGGCTAAGGCTGCAGATACTGTTTTTTGGAGCGCAGCAATTGACAATCTTTTGCGAATCACAATGCGTTCCGCTAATGCAAAATTTTCCCAGATTGCAGCACAAACGGACGGTAACCCGCGTGAACCCGACACACGCTTTTCCCGTGAGTTACCATCTGGTCCAGTGTGGGCCTCAGTTTTCTCCAGCAACTAATTGGTTCCAAAGTTACATTGTTTTAAAAATACCATGCTGTAATTTGCAGTTTGCAGCTAGATGGTGCTACTCGCTAACTCCCATGAGAAATGCCAATGTTTACCAATGTGGGTGTCTCATTGGCCAGTTTATACTAAGAATGTTTCCAGGACCACAGTAATGAGTGTATTGTTATTTTATTTCATAGGGGACTTTTTCTTATTTAAAAAGAAATAGTTTCATCCTCTTCGATTTTACAGGGATATATAGAATCAAACCTCAATTAAAATGACTTTTCATTCCAAACTTGGAGTATGCCCGCCATTCTTTCTCTAGGAAATGTACACTTTCAGTTTTCAGTTTTCTTTAAGAGATATGTCCAGCCATGAAATAAATCATTTTCTTTAGTAGCACACACACACACACACACACACACACACACACACACACAGACTATAGAATGATTGGCTGGATTATAGAACGATTGGCTGGATTATAAAATGATTGGCTGGATTATAGAATGATTGGCTGGATTAAAATGATTGGTGGATAAAATGATTGGCTGGATTATAGATGATTGGCTGGTTATAGAATGATGGCTGGATTATAAAATGATGGCTGGATTATAGAATGAGTGGATGTATATGATTGGCGGATTATAAATGATTGGCTGGATTATAGAATGATTGGCTGGATTATAGAATGAATGGCTGGATTATAAAATGATTGGGGTGGATTATAGAATGATTGGCGGATTATAGATGATTGGCTGGATTATAGAATGATTGGCTGGATTATAAAATGATTGGCTGGATTATAGAATGATTGGCTGGATTATAGAATGATTGGTTGGAATTATAATGATTGGCTGGATTATATAATGATTGGTTGGATTAAAATGATTGCTTGGATTATATAAGATTGGTGTGGATTATTAATGATGTGGATTATATAATGATTGGGTGAATTATAGAATGAATGCCTGGATTATATATGATTGGTGGATTTATATAATGATGGCTGGATTAGATAATGATTGGTTGGATTATATAATGATTGGCTGGATATATAATGAATTGATTGGGTTATATAATGATTGGCTGGATTATTAATGGTTGGTTAGATTATATAATGATTGGCTGGATTATATAATGATTGGTTGGATTATATAATGATGTTGGATTATATAATGATTGGGTAATTATAGAATGACTTGGCGTGGATTATATAATGATGGTGGATTATATATGATTGGTTGGATTATATAATGATAGTTGGATTATATAATGATTGGTTGGATTATATAATGATTGGGTGAATATAGAATGATTGGCTGGATTATATACGATTGGCTGGTATTATAATGATTGGTCGGATTATATATGATTGTTGGATTATATAATGATTGGTGAATTAAGAATGATGGCTGGATTATATAATGATGGTGGATTATATAATGGTTGGTGGAATATATAATGATTGGCTGGATATAGAATGATTGGTTAGATATATAATATGGTGGATTATATAATGATGTGGGATTATAAATGATTGGTGAATTATAGAATGATTGGCTGGATTGTATAATGATTGGTGGATTATATCATGATTGGCTGGATTATATAATGATTAGTTGGATTATATAATGATTGGTTGATATTAATGATTGGGTGAATTATATATGATTGTCTGGATATATAATGATTAGTGGAATTATATAATGATTGGTTGAATTTTATGGGGGGGGGGTGTTCTTTGCACTGTACACTTCTATTTCCACTAAAGTCTGCAGATCTTACGGTTGTTCACAGTATATATTTTCCTTTATCTTTTGTTCACCCATGAACATCAGCAAAAGTGTCTGAAATGCGGAATAAAATGAATGACGGATATAAAATCTGTAGCAAGGCAGTGCAGTGTGCTGGGGACTACAACACGGGTCTTATCATTCTGTATGTTGGGGTGGGTATGTATATATATATATATATATATATATGATATATATTATATTATATATATAATTTGATAAAGGGCAAACATACATATATTTACAAATTATTACTTTACAACAATGATAATGATAAAGAATGATAATATTATATTATTATATTTTATAATAATAAGTATTTCAATACTGAAAACCAACCAATAAAGGCTAGAAGATACATATTGGTGGAGGGTCAGTATTATTCTAGAATTTGGGTATAAATTAAGCCTCAGAACAACACTGAATCAGAAGTAATTGTGCTCTCACCTCTCATTTTTGCTGGGAAATTTCCTTTACTAATAGGGGGTTTGTTGCTTTATTTGCCATCATTTTAGAATCACAAGCTTGGTCAATGACCATTATATTCTTTACACATGCTCAGTCCAAAAGTAATTGCCTGAACTTGGTCCAGGGAGTAACGCCCATATTAGCCTCTAACCAATCCTTTTACAGGACAGATTAGGAAAGAGAGCAGTGTGACTGAGGTCAGGGGTGTGGCCATATAGAGCACATAAACACAGTTTTTCATCCAGTTCTTAGGTGGTTACATTTAATTTAATGCAATTTACTGTAATGCTATTTTACAGTTTGTTGGTGGTGTTGGTTTTTTTTTGGGGGGGGGGGTGGGGTGTTTCCAATTCTGGAGTATAAAAAGGGGTTTAGTTCTCCTTTAAGAATTTAGTACAGTTAGAGGACTAAAAACTAATCTGATTCATATCTCTCTGTTTAACCAAGCAGAGACGAGGAGATTTCAGGTACTATCATCTCTATGGGCTCTGTGGCTCAGAGAAAGGGATTGTGCATGTTTGGGGGTATCATGGGCAAATGCATGTTGGTGCCTCAAACCTTGTGTTGAGGCAGTTCTAATCCCACCCCTCTGTGTGCGTGCTAATCCCCTACCCCTCTGTGTGCAGTGCTAATCCCCTACTCCCACCTGTGTGCAGTGCAATCCCCCTACCCTCCTGTGTGCAGTACTAATCCTCCTACCCCCTCCTGTGGCAGTGCTAATCCCCCTACCCCTCCTGTGTGCAGTGCTGATCCCTACCCCCTCCTGTGTGGCAGTGTGATCCCAAATCCTCTCTGTGCACAGTGCAAATCCCCCTACCCCCTCCTGTGTGCAGTGTTGATCCCCTACCCCCCCTCTTGTGCGCAGTGCTAATCCCCCTACCCCCTCTGTGTGCAGTGCTAAACTGTGATCTTCACTGTGACAGTGTTAGTATGTGGGTGGAGGATACATGCAAAACTTCCCTATTTGCGCAGGATGTTCCTATTTTATGGGCTGCTTCATATTCCCAGGTCTACGGGCCTGTCCCGCAATGGGATTACAGTATTATTTAGAATAATCAGGGTTATTCAATAAAAGTTCGTATCGTTTAAAATGGTGCTAATTTTGCCCCAACCATAGATGTTAGCTACAAATGTTACATAAGATCTGATTGGTTGGGGCAAAATTAGCACCATTTTAACGATAAGAACTTTTATTGAATCTTCCCTGAATGGCTATACACCGGGAAGGTTTCTTTTCCAAATACGCGGATCTGACAAAATTTTAACATTTTAAAAAAATGTGAGTATTAGAAAATATGGAGGCAAAATTTGTTAGTTTTTTTTTTTTTTTTGCCAAAACGCTAAAAATTATGTTTTTGTTGAAATTTCAGAGAAAAAAAGCCTAAGGAAAAGACAAAAAGTCCAGCATTTTCAGGACTTGTTTAAATCCAGTGACCTATTTATAGTATGAGGTCATTAAGAGGGATGGAGAGTATGGTGCAAGGCTCTGGCAGTCAGATGAGGGAAAGATTTATGTATTCCTTCAGAAAAGGAACATTCTACTCGTAACCTGCACATGTGAGGAAAAAACGGACACACATTGCTTTATTACCCTTTAACATAACCATTAAGAAGCAGAGTGAAATAAGCATACTATGTTTATGTATCCTTATAAATGGTGCTTAGCTCAGGTCATCATTAGCTCATAGGTATGTGTCACATGATATAATCATGTGACGATCGTGTACGATATAAAGATTATGAGACGTCACCTTGCAGTTCATGACCTGTTTTTGGAATATCATCTGATGACCTCTAATACCGTTATTAATTTACCATAGTTAGAGGTATTACCTCCACCATAACAGTTTCTCAGGATGTAATAGACTACAGTAACTATTAGCTAAGGTAGGATAACTATTTCATCATGCCGCTAAAATAACAAAATTACACACCTAGTGCCGCAGGAATTATAAGGATCCTGTACAACGGAGGGAGTCAAGATATAAAAGAAACGTATGTATAAAGAACTCTAGTCACCCAGTACGAGGAGCAACCATCGCTTATGTAATTAACATTTACCTAAGTCAGAAATGGATATAATGCAGTGGGCATAAATAGAATCACTGGGCCCCCCAGCAAAACTATGATGGGGGCCCTATCTGTGCTTCATCCACAGAAAGGAGGCTATATCTGCTCTAAGAAAAAAAGAAGATGGGGCCCCCTGCGGGTATCTCCCCTGATCCCCTCTAGTTACACCCACTGACTAATGGTCTGCTATAGTCCATGTAATAACCATTGGAATCATTGTAATATTGACCTTTAGCTTTACCATTAACAGGCCCAAGTCATGTCGGATCATGTAGACTATGATGTAGCCTATGGGTGTTGCTTAGTGGGAGGTTAGAAAAGGGTCAACCAGTAATTCACTTTCTCTGGTAAGGGGGGGCGTACCAGCTATTCAACCTTCTGGTAAGGGGCGAGGGTGGTGACACACGTATTTCCACGCTGAGTAAGGGGAGGGACCGGGCATATTGTCACAGGTGGAGGTGCGGCACATGTATGCCATGCTTTATCAGACCCGGTAAGAGGGGGCAGATTTCAGTTTTCACCGCCTCCAGAGTAAGGGTGAGGGAACCGTATTTTCCATTCCTACACTTCCTCCCCCTCCTCGGGTTTGGGCCACTCAGCGTCACCCTGTAGATAGGGCCAGCGAACAGTATCACCCAGATAAGAGGGGGAACCGTCATTTCATTCCCTTGGTGAAGGGGGAGGGGCAAAGCTATTCACATCTTGGTAAGGGGGAGGGGAAAGGAAACCAGTATTCACAGCGCGTTAAGAGGGGGCAACCGAGGTATCACCTGGCAAAGTGGGGGTAGGGGACAACTGGATATTCAACTCTGGGTTAAGAGGCGAGGGGGCAACCAGTAGTTCACTCTTGTAAGGGGTTTAGGCAATGGATTTCAATCTTTAGGGTGGAGGGCAACAGAACCTATCACACTTGGTAAGGGGCGGGAGCAACACTATGTCACCTGGTAATTAGCTCTGTGTCGCCGCAGCTGTGAATCAGGCTCGACTTGTTGCTAGTCGCGCGGAAAAGCACCTAAGCTAAACTCGCGGAGCCAATTACAGCCTAGGATTACATATTATTTTCGAGACTAAATTTACATTTAGTATTAGTTTTCTTCCTTTTTAGAAAACAGGTAAAGTTGAGGGTTTTTGTAGAGACACTAGGGTAAATTTCTGTGTGGTTAATGTAACCATAGGAAAGATATTCTATTCTTGCTAGTTATATAAAATATTTGAGTTGAACGGGCTGTTTGCTCAGTCCATAAGTATTTGTGTGGCCGCTGTTTCTGGACCTTTTGGGTGGTGGTACTATCACTCATCATTGTGTTTGTATCCACACTTACCATTCCGTATTCTAAGCAAAAATAAGGATCGAGATATAACTTACAAGGATGGAAAGCACAAGTAACTAGATGGGCGGTGTGGGTGTGGCCTGTGATTGGGGTGTATGGGGCCTGTAAATTGGCATTTGTCGCTCCGGTAGCCTGGGGTGATTGGGCCCTGATGGGTTGTGCCGGGCCGTTAGATTGGAGATGTGGTGGACCACTCTATTCCTATGAATCGCTTGGTAACACGGAGCTTTGTAGATTGGGAGTGTGCCTGTCCCTATCGCAAGCAACACATAAACGGGGTTGTGTGTATGGAAGGTGTGCCGTGGTTCGTAAAGTGTGGGCTGGTATGTGGGTTCCCCTTGTCGATTTGGGGTGTCGTGTTGTCGCAGAGTAGATCCGGGGGAGCTGTTTTTGAGCGGCTTATCGACTACACTTTCCAGCATCCCCCGCTGGCCCCGTCCGCCTCAGGTCAGACGCTCCGGTACCTACCGTGGGCCGGAGCTACCAGATTTTCGAATTTTCTTAGAATGGAACTCAATGGTTTTAAACATCTCTAATCCCTCATCAGGGAAAGTTCAGGGGAAAATGTCATTCTTTTTTTCAAAATTCTTTGTTTATATTGCACATAACTATTTTTTTAACATATTCTCTTCAGCTGATTTCATACCCTTTGCTGTTCCCTGCTGTTGACATTAGTAATCTGACATTTCAGGTTCTAACGGTCCTTCCTCTTCCCAGGATGCACCACTTCCAGGATGCACCACTTCCTTGGAATGTTCCTAACAGTTATTTCTACTGATTGGCTGTTGGATGGGTCACACATGCTCAGATCTCTACCGAGCAACTGAATCAACCCAGGTGCTGGGTCAAGGGCAAGACCATAACGGTCTCTATTAGGGGTCCTGCAAACAGGAAGTCAGTATTTCAGTTGCATTTATTTATACACAGAAAAAATGCTGATGGGCAGGTCATTAGGATGGAAAAATACTGCTTTTTTTCCTTAAAAGTATATGTATTTGCACTGAACTTCCCCTTTAATATTACTATTATTCTGTTGTATTACATCTCGTTTTAAAACCCAAATGAATACCTTCCCCTTTACATCTGGCATGTGTGTGATTTTGTGCGTACTTTTTATATACTTGTAGACAATGTTTAACTTCATGGCTGTTTTTAAACTACAACTCTCAACATCCCATGTTAGCAATTTGGCTCTTGTTGAGCATTGCAGTTCAACAGGAACCGGTTGCAGATCTTATAACAGTGTGTGCTTGTTGTGTTTAGCCTGTTGCATGACCAGTGCTGCCCTCTGCTGTTACGATTAGTTAACATTGTAATGATCATTATCTGGAGTCTGGAGTCTGGACTAATGAAATCCCTGTGAATAACTTCTGATTTGAGAATTATTTAGCATAATATATTAACCTTTGGGCAGCTACCATAGGAGTGTGTGTTAGATGGCACCTCAAATGAAATAATAGCAAACAATCTATTTTTATGGAGCCTGTAGTTGCACTTTGCTGGTCCATTGGACCTAAACCTCTTTGCTAATCCCCTGTTACAACGAGAGCTCTAGCGGGATAAATAAAAAACTTTTTCCAGACACTTTTGCCACTAATGTATTCTACAGACATTGTTCAACCTGTGTTCTAATTATTACAGCCACGATGACGACCTTCAGGATGACAGCAGGCGTCTAGTTGGGTAAATATAAACCCTCTGTAATGCATATGATAATATATAAGTGGCGCAGCAGTGGAATATACTCTTATTAAAACCACTTAGTTACATACTGGAGTGATTTTTATAAGAATATTATCCACTGCTACTCCCCTTACACCAGCTGTTCTAAGGGCTCCTCTGAGGTATTTATTTTCTTTAGCCTTCGCCTCTGTGCTAGTGGGGATGTTCTCGGCTCTGTGTTGCAGGGTTCTGATGACACCCAGCTTGTGATCTATAGAGTGGTGGGATGTAAACACAAAATACTGATCTGTGTGTGTGGTTTTCTGTAACTACTTCCAGTTACCATTCTCCGTACTTCTACCAAGCAGTCCAAGAAAGCCAGTTTGTGTTGTATCTTCCCGTGTAATTTAATGTTTTGGTCCACCGCATTAATGTGTTCGTGAAAGCTTTGTACTTCCTTCTGGTGGATTTTAACCCAGGTGTCATCAACATATTGAACCAGGGCTGGGTGATAGCCCTAAAGGATTAAGCGCCTGTTTTCTACCTCCTCCATGTAAAGGTTGGCCACAATAGGTGAAACTGGAGATCCCATAGCACATCCATGTTTTTGCTTATAGAACTTATCCCTGTATATGAAATAGGTGGTATTCAGGCACAAGTCCAGTAAGGAACACACCTGTTCTGGGTTGAGATCAGTTCTGCTGGTAAGAGTGCTGTCTTGGCCTAGCCATTTTCTCACCATGACAACAGCCTCCTTGGTGGGTATACAGGTGAAGAGAGACGCTACATCATAGGACACCATAGTTTCTTCTGCACCGAGTACTATATCTTCAATCTTGTTGGTGAAATCCTGAGAGTTCTGGATGTGATGCTTAGAACTTCCCACCAATGGTCCTAAGATGTTAGCTAGATATTTCACCACCTTGTATGTTACAGAGTTGATGCTGCTGACTATAGGTCTTGGTGGGGCCCCTTCCTTGTGTATCTGGGGGCTCATATATACATAGATGTGCCCTCACCAGGGTAGAGGCGATGATACATTGCTCGATCAATGGCTTTATCCTATTGGAACTGTAAGTCTATCACCTTATTCTGGTAGCGGCTGGTGGGATCCCTTGTTAAAGCCTCATATATTGTGTTATTGGCCAGGAATGTGGTCACCTTAGCATAGTAGTCCGAATGGTGATACTGGAGTCTTTCTTGAGAGAAGTTAATGCTTTTCTCTCCTGTGTGGTCAGGTTAAATAAAGGAGATTTAGCACTGGCTAAGGCTGCAGATACTGTTTTTTGGAGCGCAAGCAATTGACAATCTTTTGCGAATCACATGCGTTCCGCTAATGCAAAATTTTCCAGATTGCAGCACAAACGGACGGTAACCCGCGTGAACCCCGCACACACGCTTTTCCCGTGAGTTACCATCTGGTCCAGTGTGGCCTCAGTTTTCTCCAGCAACTAATTGGTTCCAAAGTTACATTGTTTTAAAAATACCATGCTGTAATTATGCAGTTATGCAGCTAGATGGTGCTACTCGCTAACTCCCATGAGAAATGCCAATGTTACCAATGTGGGTGTCTCATTGGCCAGTTTATACTAAGAATGTTTCCAGGACCACAGTAATGAGTGTATTGTTATTTATTTCATAGGGGACTTTTTTCTTATTTAAAAGAAATAGTTTCATCCTCTTCTGATTTTACTACAGGGATATATAGAATCTAAACAATCAATTAAAATGACTTTTCATTCCAAACTTGGAGTATGCCCGCCATTCTTTCTCTAGGGAAATGTACACTTTCAGTTTTCAGTTTTTCTTTAATGAATATGTCCAGCCATGAAATAAAATTTCATCTTTAGGTTAAGCACACACACACACACACACAGACTATAGAATGATTGGCTGGATTATAGAACGATTGGCTGGATTATAAAATGATTGGCTGGATTATAGAATGATTGGCTGGATTATAAAATGATTGGCTGGATTATAGAATGATTGGCTGGATTATAGAATGATTGGCTGGATTATAAAATGATTGGCTGGATTATAGAATGATTGGCTGGATTATAGAATGATTGGCTGGATTATAAAATGATTGGCTGGATTATAGAATGATTGGCTGGATTATAGAATGATTGGTTGGATTATATAATGATTGGCTGGATTATATAATGATTGGTTGGATTATATAATGATTGGCTGGATTATATAATGATTGGTTGGATTATATAATGATGTTGGATTATATAATGATTGGGTGAATTATAGAATGATTGCCTGGATTATATAATGATTGGTTGGATTATATAATGATTGGCTGGATTAGATAATGATTGGTTGGATTATATAATGATTGGCTGGATTATATAATGATTGATTGGATTATATAATGATTGGCTGGATTATATAATGATTGGTTAGATTATATAATGATTGGCTGGATTATATAATGATTGGTTGGATTATATAATGATGTTGGATTATATAATGATTGGGTAAATTATAGAATGATTGGCTGGATTATATAATGATTGGCTGGATTATATAATGATTGGTTGGATTATATAATGATTAGTTGGATTATATAATGATTGGTTGGATTATATAATGATTGGGTGAATTATAGAATGATTGGCTGGATTATATAACGATTGGCTGGATTATATAATGATTGGTCGGATTATATAATGATTGGTTGGATTATATAATTATTGGGTGAATTAAAGAATGATTGGCTGGATTATATAATGATTGGTTGGATTATATAATGGTTGGCTGGATTATATAATGATTGGCTGGATTATAGAATGATTGGTTAGATTATATAATGATTGGTTGGATTATATAATGATGTTGGATTATATAATGATTGGGTGAATTATAGAATGATTGGCTGGATTGTATAATGATTGGTTGGATTATATCATGATTGGCTGGATTATATAATGATTAGTTGGATTATATAATGATTGGTTGGATTATATAATGATTGGGTGAATTATATAATGATTGTCTGGATTATATAATGATTAGTTGGATTATATAATGATTGGTTGAATTTTATGGGGGGGGGTGTTCTTTGCACTGTACACTTCTATTTCCACTAAAGTCTGCAGATCTTACGGTTGTTCACAGTATTTTCCTTTTATCTTTTGTTCCACCCATGAACATCAGCAAAGTGTCTGAAATGCGGAATAAAATGAATGACGGATATAAATCTGTAGCAAGGCAAGTGCAGTGTGCTGGGACTACAACAGGGTCTATTCATTCTGTATGTTGGGGGTGGGTATGTATATATATATATATATATATATATATATATATATATATATATTGATAAAAGGGCAACTATACATATATTTACAAATTATTACTTTACAACAATGATAATGATAAAGAATGATAATATTATATTATTATATTATTATAATAATAAGTATTTCAATACTGAAAACCAACCAATAAAAAGGCTAGAAGATACATATTGGTGGAGGGTTCAGTATTATTTCTAGAATTTGGGTATAAATTAAAGCCTCAGAACAACACTGAATCAGAAGTAATTTGTCTCTCACCTCTCATTTTTTGCTGGGAAATTTCCTTTACTAATATGGGGTTTGTGCTTTATTTGCCATCATTTTAGAATCACACAGCTTGGTCACTGACCATTATATTCTTTACACATGCTCAGTCCAAAAGTACTGCCTGAACTTGGTCCAGGGAGTAACGCCCACTATTAGCCTCTAACCAATCCTTTTACAGGACAGATTAGGAAAGAGAGCATGTGACTGAGGTCAGGAGGTGTGGCCATATAGAGCACATACACACAGTTTTTTTCATCCAGTTCTTCAGGTGGTTACATTTAATTTAATGCAATTTACTGTAATGCTATTTTACAGTTTGTTGGTGGTGTTGGTTTTTTTTTTTGGGGGGGGGGGTGTTTCCAAATTCTGGAGTATAAAAATGTGGGTTTAGTTCTCCTTTAAGAATTTAGTACAGTTAGAGGACTAAAAACTAATCTGATTCATATCTCTCTGTTTTAACCAAGCAGAGACGAGGAAGATTTCAGGTACTAATCATCTCTATGGGCTCTGTGGCTCAGAGAAGGGATTGTGCATGTTTGGGGGTATCATGGGCAAATGCATGTTGGTGCCTCAACCTTTGTGTTGAGGCAGTTCTAATCCCCTACCCCCTCCTGTGTGCAGTGCTAATCCCCTACCCCCTCCTGTGTGCAGTGCTAATCCCCCTACCCCCTCCTGTGTGCAGTGCTAAACTGTGATCTTCACTGTGTACAGTGTTAGTATGTGGGTGGAGATACATGCAAAACTTTCCCTATTTGCACAGGATGTTCCTATTTTATGGGCTGCTTTCATATTCCCAGGTCTACGGGCCTTGTCCCGCAATGGGTATTACAGTATTATTTTAGAAATAATCAGGGTTATTCAATAAAAGTTCGTATCGTTTAAAATGGTGCTAATTTTGCCCCAACCAATCAGATGTTAGCTTACAAATGTTACATAAGATCTGATTGGTTGGGGCAAAATTAGCACCATTTTAAACGATAAGAACTTTTATTGAATCTCCCTGAATGGCTATACACCGGGAAGGTTTCTTTTCAAAATACGCGGATCTGACAAAATTTTAACATTTTCATAACTCTGAACTTTTCATCAAAAATGGAGTATTAGAAAATATTGGAGGCAAAATTTGTTAGTTTTTTTTTTTTTTTTTTGCCAAAACGTAAAAATTATGTTTTTGAAATTTCAGAGAAAAGCCTAAAGGAAAAGACAAAAAGTCCAGCATTTTCAGGTACTTGTTTAAATCCAGTGACCTATTTATAGTATGAGGTCATTAAGAGGGATGGAGTCATGTTGCAAGGCCTAGTGCAGTCAGATGAGGGAAAGATTTATGTATTCCTTTCAGAAAAGGAACATTCTACTGTAACCTGCACATGTGAGGATAAAAACGGACACACATTGCTTTTATTACCCTTTAACATACCATTAAATGAAGCAGAGTGAAATAAGCATACTATGTTTAATGTATCCTTATAAATGGTGCTTAGCTAGGTCATCATTAGCTCATAGGTATGTGTCACATGATATAATCATGTGACGATCGTGTACGATATAAAGATATGAGACGTCACCTTGCAGTTTCATGACCTGTTTTTGGAATATCATTGATGACCTCTAATACCGTTATAATTTACAGTAGAGGTATATTACTCTCACCATAACAGTTTCTCAGTGATGTCATAGACTACAGTAACTATTCTAAGGTAGGATTAACTATTTCATCACTGCCGCTAAAATAACAAAATATTCACACCTAGTGCCGCAGAATTAAAGGATCCTGTACAACGGAGGGAGTCAGAATATAAAGAAACGTACTGTATAAAGAACTCTAGTCACCCAGTAGAGGGAGCACCATCGCTTATGTAATTAACATTTTACCTAAGTCAGAAATGGATATAATGCAGTGGCATAACTAGGAATCACTGGGCCCCCCAGCAAAACTATGATGGGGCCCCTATCTGTGCTTCATCCACAGAAAGGAGGCTATATCTGTCATAAGAAAAATAAGAAGATGGGGCCCCCTGCGGTTGCTCCCCCTGATCCCCTCTAGTTACACCCCTGATCTAATGGTTATGCTATAGTCCATGTAATAACCATTGGTATCATTGTAATATTGACCTTTAGCTTTACCAGTTAACAGGCCCAAGGTCATGTCTGGGATCATGTAGACTATGATGTAGACTGATGGGTTTTGCTTAGTGGGAGGTTAGAAAAAGGTCAACCAGTATTCACTCTGGTAAGGGGGGGCGACCAGTATTCACCCTGGTAAGGGGGAGGGGTGACCAGTATTCACCCTGGTAAGGGGGAGGAGTGACCAGTATTCACCCTGGTAAGGGGGGGTGACCAGTATTCACCCTGGTACGGGGGAGGGGCAATTAGTTTTCACCCTGGTAAGGGGGAGGGGAAACCAGTATTCACCGCGGTAAGAGGGGGCAACCAGTATTCACCCTGGTAAGAGGGGGTAACCAGTATTCACCCAGATAAGAGGGGGCAACCAGTATTCACCTTGGTAAGGGGGAGGGGCAACTGCTATTCACTTTGGTAAGGGGGAGGGGAAACCAGTATTCACAGCGGTAAGAGGGGGCAACCAGTATTCACCCTGGCAAGGGGGAGGGGCAACTGGTATTCACTCTGGTTAAGAGGGAGGGGCAACCAGTATTCACTCTGGTAAGGGGTTAGGGGCAACTGGTATTCACTCTTGTAAGGGGGAGGGGCAACCAGTATTCACTCTGGTAAGGGGGAGGAGCAACCTGTATTCACCCTGGTAAGTGGCTTTGGTGTCGCACGGAAAGGCAGAACTGTCTGCAGGGGAGGCCCAATTAACAGCTAATTAGGAATTACATATTATTTTCAGACTAATTTACATTTTAGATTTAGTTCTCCTTTTAGAAACAGGTAAAGTTGAGGTTGGTAGAGACACTAGGTAATTCTGTGTGGGTTAATGTACCATAGGAAATAGTTTCTATTCTTGCTAGTATATAAATAATGAGTTGAAGGGTGAAGTTGCCATAGGTATTTTGTGTGGTGTTTGTGACCTTTGTTGGTGGTACTAATCTCTCATCATTGTGTTTGTATCCACCTTACATTCTATTCTATAGCAAAAATAAGGAGAAGAATAAACTTAACAAGGATGGGAAAGACAAGTAAGTAGATTGGGGTGTGTGGGCCCTGTAGATTGGGGTGTATGGGGCCTGTAAATTGGGATGTGTGGGTCCTGTAGATTGGGGTGTATGGGGCCTGTAGATTGGGGTGTGTGGGTCCTGTAGATTGGGATGTGTGTGTCCTGTAGATTGGGGTGTATGGGGCCTGTAAATTGGGGTGTGTGGGTCCTGCAGATTGGGCGGTATGGCCTGCAGATTGGGGTGTGTGGGGCCTGTAGGTTGGGGTGTGTGGGGTTCCTTCCTGTAGATTGGGGGGTGTGTGGTCCGTTGATTGGGGTTGTATGGGGCCTGAAATTGGGGTGTGTGGGTCCTGTAGATTGGGGTGTATGGGGCCTGTAAATTGGGGATGTGTGGGACCTGTAGATTGGGGTGTATGGGGCCTGTAGATTGGGGTGTGTGGGTCCTGTAGATTGGGGTGTGTGGGTCCTGTAGATTGGGGTGTATGGGGCCTGTAAATTGGGGTGTGTGGGTCCTGCAGATTGGGCGGTATGGCCTGCAGATGGGTGGGTGTGTGGGGCCTGTAGGTTGGGGTGTGTGGGTCCTGTAGATTGGGGGTGTGTGGGTCCTGTTGATTGGGGTGTATGGGGCCTGAAATTGGGGTGTGTGGGTCCTGCAGATGTGGGCAGTATGGCCTGCAGATTGGGGTGTATGGGGCCTGTAGATGGGGGTGGTGTGTGTGTCCTGTTGATGGGGTGTATGGGGCCTGTAAATTGGGGTGTGTGGGGTCCTGTAGATTGGACGGTATGGCCTGAAGATTGGGGTGTATGGGGGCTGTAGATTGGGGTGTGGGGGTCCTGTAGATTGGGATGTAGGGGCCTGTGATTGGGATGTATGGGGCCGTAAATTGGGGTGTGTGGGTCCTTTTGATTGGGGGGTTGTGGCCTGTAGGTTGGGGTGTATGGGGCCTGTAGATTGGGGTGTGTGGATCCTGTAGATTGGGGGTATGTGGCCTGCAGATTGGGGGTGTATGGGGCCTGTAGATTGGAGTGTATGGGGCCTGTAGATTGTGGTGTGTGAGTCCTGTAGTTTGGGGGGTATGTAGATTGGGGTGTGTGGGTCCGTAGATCGGGGGGGTCCTGTAGAATAGAGTGTGTTGATCCGTAGATTGGGGTGGGTGGGACCTGTAGATTGGGGGGTATGGATCCTGTAGATTGAAGTGTGTGGGTTCTGTAGACTGGGGTGTGGGGTTCGGTAGATAAGGTGTGTGGGTCCTATAAATTAGGGGGTATGGTGGCTATAGATTAGGGGGTGTGTGGGTCCTGTAGTTTGGGATATGTGGGGCCTGTAGATTGGGGTATGAGGCGTGTAGTATTAGGGGGTGTGGGGCCTATAGATTGAGGTGTGTGGGTCCTGTAGATTGGCATGTGTGGGGATTGTAGATTAGGATGGTTGGATGCTGTAAATTGGGGTGTCTGGGTTCTTGATTAGGGGGTATGCCTGCAGGGGTGTGTGAGTCCTGTAGATTTGGGTGTGTGGATCCTGTAGATTGGAATGTGTGCGTCCTGTAGATCGGGATGTGTGGGTCCTGTAGATTGGGGGGGTATGGGGCTTGTAGATTGGGATGTGTGGGTCCTGTAGATTGGGATGTATGGGGCCTGTATATTGGGGTGTGTGGAGCCTGTAGATTGGGGTGTGTGGGGTCTGTAGTTTGGGGTGTGTGGGTCCTGTAGATTAGGGTGTGGGGGTTCTGTAAATTGGATTGTGTGGGTCCTGTAGATTAGGGGGTATGGTGCCTGTAGATTATGGTGTGTGGGGCCTATAGATTGAGGTGTGTGAGTCCTGTGTGTTGGGGTGTGTGAGTCCTTTTAGATTGGGATGTGTGGGGCATGTAGATTGGGATGTGTGGGTCCTGTAGATTGGGGTGTGTGGGTCCTGTAGATTGGGATGTGTGGGTCCTGTAGATTGGGATGTGTGGGGCATGTAGATTGAGGTGTGTGGGGCATGTAGATTGGGATGTGTGGGGCATGTAGATTGAGATGTGTGGGTGCTGTAGATTGAGGTGTGTGGGGCATGTAGATTGGGATGTATGGGGCATATAGATTGAGGTGTGTGGGTCCTGTAGATTGGGATGTGTGGTGTATGGGGCCTGTAGATTGGGGTGTGGGGGTCCTGTAGATTGGGATGTGTGGGTCCTGTAGATTGGGATGTATGGGGCCTGTAATTATGGGGTGTGTGGGTCCTTTTGATTGGGGGGTATGTGGCCTGTAGGTTGGGGTGTGTATGGGGCCTGTAGATGGGGTGTGTGGATCCTGTAGATTGGGGGTATGTGGCCTGCAGATTGGGGTGTATGGGGCCTGTATGATTGGAGGTAGGGGCCTGTAGATTTGGGTGGTGTGGAGTCCTGTAGTTTGGGGGGTATGTAGATTGGGGTGTGTGGGTCCTGTAGATCGGGGGGGTCCTGTAGAATAGAGTGTGTTGATCCTGTAGATTGGGGTGGGTGGGACCTGTGATTTGGGTATGGATCCTGTAGAGATTGAGTGTGTGGGTTCTGTAGACTGGGGTGTGGTGGGTCGGTAGATTAAGGTTGTGGGTCCTTAAATTAGGGGTATGTGGTCTAATAGATTAGGGTGTGTGGTCCTGTAGTTTGGTGATGGGGCTGTAATGGGGTATATGAGGCTTGTAGATTAGGGTGGTGTGGGGCCTTAGATTGAGTGTGGTGGGTCCTGTAGATTGGCATGTGTGGGTATTGTAGATTAGGATGGTTGGATGCCTGTAAATTGGTGTGTCTGGGTTCTTTAGATTAGGGGGTATGCCGCTGGGGTGTGTGAGTCCTGTAGATTGGTGCCTGTAGATTATGGTGCTGTGTGCTCTGAGATTAGTGTGTTGAGGTTGTGTTGGGGGGGATCTTTAGATTGGATGTGTGGGCTGTAGATTGGGTGTGTGGTCCTGTAGAGGGGTGTGTGGGTCCTGTAGATTGGGAGTTGCTGTATTGGGTGTGTGCCTGTGATTGGGGTGGATGGGGCCCTGTAAATGGGTATGTGGGTCCGTAGATTTATGACCTCGAATACCGTTATAATTTACAGTTAGAGGTATATTACTCTCACCATAACAGTTCTCAGTGATGTAATAGACTACAGTAACTATTCTAAGGTAGGATAACTATTTCATCACTGCCGCTAAAATAACAAATATTCACACCTAGTGCCGCGAGAATTAAAGGATCCTGTACAACGGAGGGAGTCAGAATATAAAGAACGTACTGTATAAAGAACTCTAGTCACCCAGTGAGGGAGCACCATCGCTTATGTAATTACATTACCTAAGTCAGAAGAAATGGATATAATGCAGTGGATAACTAGGAATCACTGGGCCCCCCAGCAAAACTATGATGGGGCCCCTATCTGTGCTCATCCACAGAAAGGAGGCTATATCTGTCATAAGAAAAATAAGAAGATGGGGCCCCCTGCGGTTGCTCCCCCTGATCCCCTCTAGTTAACACCCCTGATCTAATGGTTATGCTATAGTCCATGTAATAACCATTGGTTATTGTAATATTGACCTTTAGCTTTACCAGTAACAGGCCCAAGGTCATGTCTGGGATCATGTAGACTATGATGTAGACTGATGGGTTTTGCTTAGTGGGAGGTTAGAAAAAGGTCACCAGTATTCACTCTGGTAAGGGGGGGCGACCAGTATTCACCCTGGTAAGGGGGAGGGGTGACCAGTAGTTCACCCTGGTAAGGGGGAGGAGTGACCAGTATTCACCCTGGTAAGGGGGGTGACCAGTTTCACCCTGGTACGGGGGAGGGGCAATTAGTTTTCACTCACTGGTAAGGGGGAGGGGAAACCAGTATTCACCGCGGTAAGAGGGGCACCATATTACCCTTGTAAGAGAGGGGGTAACCAGTATTCACCCAGATAAGAGGGGGCAACCAGTATTCACCTTGGTAAGGGGAGGGGCAACTGCTATTCACTTTGGTAAGGGGGAGGGGAAACCAGTATTCACAGCTGGTAAGAGGGGGCAACCAGTATTCACCCTGGCAAGGGGGAGGGCGGCAACGTGGTATTCACTCTGGTTAAGGGAGGGCAACCAGTATTCCACTCTGGTAAGGGGTTAGGGGCAACTGGTATTCACTCTTGTAAGGGGAGGGGCGGCAACCAGATTTCACTCTGGTAAGGGGGAGGAGCACACCTGAATTCACCCTGGTAAGTGGCTTTGGTGGTCGCACGGAAAGGCAGAACTGTCTGCAGGGAGGCCCATTAACAGCTAATTAGGATTACATATTATTTTCAGACTAATTACATTTTAGATTAGTTCTCCTTTTAGAAACAGGTAAGTTGAGGTGTGTAGAGACACTAGGTAATTCGGTGGGGTTAATGTACCATAGGAAATAGTTTCTATTCTTGCTAGTATATAAATAATGAGTTGAGGGTGAAGTTGCCATAGGTATTTTGTGTGGGTTTGTGACCTTTGTGGTGGTACTAATCTCTCATCATTGTGTTTGTATCCACCTTACATTCTATTCTATAAGCAAAAATAAGGAGAAGATAAACTAACAAGGATGGGAAAGACAAGTAAGTAGATGGGGTGTGTGGGTCCTGTAGATTGGGGTGTATGGGGCCTGTAAATTGGGATGTGTGGGACCTGTAGATTGGGGTGTGTGGGCCTGTAGATTGGGGGTGTGTGGGTCCTGTAGATTGGGATGTGTGTGTCCTGTAGATTGGGGTGTATGGGGGCTGTAAATTGGGGTATGTGGGTCCTGTAGATTGGGGTGTGTGGGTCCTGTAGATTGGGATGTGTGTGTCCTGTAGATTGGGGTGTATGGGGCCTGTAAATTGGGGTGTGTGGGACCTGTAGATTGGGGTGTATGGGGCTGTAGATTGGGGTGTGTGGGTGGGTCTGTAGATTGGGAGTGTGGTGTCCTGTAATGGGGTGTATGGGGCCTGTAAATTGGGGTGTGTGGGTCCTGCAGATTGGGCGGTATGGCCTGCAGATTGGGGTGTGTGGGGCCTGTAGGTTGGGGTGTGTGGGTTCTGTAGATGGGGGTGTGGGGTCCTGTTGATTGGGGTGTATGGGGCCTGAAATTGGGTGTGTGGGGCCTGTAGATTGGGGTGGTATGGGGCCTGTAAATTGGGATGTGTGGGACCTGTAGATTGGGGTGTATGGGGCCTGTAGATTGGGGTGTGTGGTCCTGTAGATTGGGATGTGTGTGTCCTGTAGATTGGGGTGTATGGGGCCTGTAAATTGGGGTGTGTGGGTCCTGCAGATTGGGCGGTATGGCCTGCAGATGGGGTGTGTGGGGCCTGTAGGTGTGGGTGTGTGGGTCCTGTAGTTGGGGTGTGTGGGTCCTGTTGATTGGGGTGTATGGGGCCTGAAATTGGGGTGTGTGGGTCCTGCAGATTGGGCAGTATGGTGCAGATTGGGGTGTATGGGGCCTGTAGATTGGGGTGTGTGTGTCCTGTTGATGGGGTGTATGGGCCTGTAAATTGGGGTGTGTGGGTCCTGTAGATTGGACGGTATGGCTGAAGATTGGGGTGTATGGGGCCTGTAGATTGGGGTGTGGGGGTCCTTAGATTGGGTGTATGGGGCCTGTAGATTGGGATGTGGGGCCTGTAAATTGGGGTGTGTGGGTCCTTTTGATTGGGGGGTTGTGGCCTGTAGGTTGGGGTGTATGGGGCCTGTAGATTGGGTGTGTGGTCTCTGTAGATTGGGGTATGTGGCCTGCAGATTGGGGTGTATGGGGCCTGTAGATTGGAGTGTATGGGGCCTGTAGATTGTGGTGTGTGAGTCCTGTAGTTTGGGGGGTATGTAGATTGGGGTGTGTGGGTCTGTAGATCGGGGGGGTCCTGTAGAATAGAGTGTGTTGATCCTGTAGATTGGGTGGGTGGGACCTGTAGATTGGGGGGTATGGATCCTGTAGATTGAAGTGTGTGGGTTCTGTAGACTGGGGTGTGTGGGTTCGGTAGATAAGGTGTGTGGGTCCTATAAATTAGGGGGTATGGTGGCTATAGATTAGGGTGGTGGGGGTCCTGAGTTTGGGATATGTGGGTCCTGTAGATTGGGGTATATGAGGCGTGTAGATTAGGGTGTGTGGGGCCTATAGATTGAGGTGTGTGGGTCCTGTAGATGGCATGTGTGGGTATTGTAGATTAGGATGGTTGGATGCCTGTAAAAGGGGTGTTGGGTTCTTTAGATTAGGGGGTATGCCTGCCGGGGTGTGTGAGTCCTGTAGATTTGGGTGTGTGGATCCTGTAGATTGGAATGTGTGCGTCCTGTAGATCGGGATGTGTGGGTCCTGTAGATTGGGGGGGTATGGGCTTGTAGATGGGATGTGTGGGTCCTGTAGATTGGGATGTATGGGGCCTGTATATTGGGGTGTGTGGAGCCTGTAGATTGGGGTGTGTGGGGTCTGTAGTTTGGGGTGTGTGGGTCCTGTAGATTAGGGTGTGGGGGGGGTTCTGTAAATGGATTGTGTGGGTCCTGTAGATTAGGGGGTATGGTGCCTGTAGATTATGGTGTGTGGGGCCTATAGATTGAGGTTGTGAGTCCTGTGTGTTGGGGTGTGTGAGTCCTTTTAGATTGGGATGTGTGGGGCATGTAGATTGAGGTGTGTGGGTCCTGTAGATTGGGGTGTGTGGGTCCTGTGATTGGGATGGGTGGGTCCTGTAGATTGGGGTGTGTGGGTCCTGTAGATTGGGATGTGTGGGGCATGTAGATTGAGGTGTGTGGGGCATGTAGATTGGGATGTGTGGGGCATGTAGATTGAGATGTGTGGGTGCTGTAGATTGAGGTGGTGTGGGGCATGTAGATTGGGATGTGTGGGGCATATAGATTGAGGTGTGTGGGTCCTGTAGATTGGGATGTGTGGGTCCTGTAGATTGGGATGTGTGTGGGGCATGTAGATTGAGGTGTGTGGGGCATGTAGATTGGGATGTGTGGGGCATGTAGATTGAGATGTGTGGTGGTGCTGTAGATTGAGGTGTGTGGGGCATGTAGATTGGGATGTATGGGGCATATAGATTGAGGTGTGTGGGTCCTGTAGATTGGGATGTGTGGGTGCTGTAGATTGAGGTGTGTGGGGCATGTAGATTGGGATGTGTGGGGCATGTAGATTGAGGTGTGTGTGTCCTGTAGATTGGGATGTGTGGGTCCTGTAAATTGGGATGTGTGGGGCATGTAGATTGAGGTGTGTGGGGCATATAGGTTGGGGAGTGGTCACTTCCTCCTTTTAAAGATTTTATGTAGTCACATTGGATGGTGTTCAACATGGAACTCCTCCTCTAAAGTCTCTCCTAGTAGTATGTAACATGTTGTATGTGTGTGTAACATTCTCCATACATGTTCTAGCCTTGGCTGTGAGTGAACAGTGTTTAAATTCTCCCCCATAAGTGTGAAACGTGATCCATTTATTCTTTATAACAACGTGTAATTCAATGGACACAATGGACCTTGCCCCTGGCCAAGTGTGGAACATATATGCTGGGTCTTCACCTAAAAGACCAATAGGGCGCTGCACCAACGGACACACCAATCCTGTTCTGGGGTTTATATCGGTAAGCATGACTTACGTGGAAGTCAACCGCTCATGTCATATGCGGTGTTATATGCCGTGTCATATGCGGTGTTATATAAGCTGCTTTCTTTCATGCCACTTTAAAAGCCAACTAATGGCTGGCTGTTAAAAGTGGCGAGATAGATACCGTCAGTATGCGATGCACCGAGAGTCGCTATCGGCATATAACATCACCAGTGGCTGATATTGCCTCCCGGGGCATCGGGCTGAAAGACTATACAATAAGGATAGAGAGAGGCACATTCATATATAGCTTTAATGTGCTTCAATATTTAACGGAATGTTGTGTAGGGCTTAAAATTATTTTCAGTTAAAAATTATTCAGTTGTATTGAAGAACGGGAGGTAAAGGATCTGTGTCTTACCTCCCGTTCTTCAATAAAACCTTCAGGACCTGGGAATGAAGGAAAGGTACTTACCCGATCGCTCGCTCCTCTGCCGCTTAGTCTGACAGGTCCCAATGGACTCTGTACTCTATGCACAACCAGGTGTTAGCTTTTTACTGGTTGCTACTTCAGTTAGGTAACATCTGATTGGTTTATTGCATCAACGTTGGTCAATGGTCAATATGAGTTTGACAGATACACTGCACACTGGTTCAATAAGACTTTGACATGGTCTACGTCAGCCAGTTATAATGCACACTGGTGTTAATGAGCTCAACCAATCACAGCCTAGATTGTTTCATTAACACATTTTTATTCCTTAAATTTATTTTTTAAAATTGTATTCATAACTGGTTTGATTTTATGTTACCTTAATCATGCTCCCCTCTAACGAATTTGCAATCGACTACATTTTATTAAAGTTTCCCACCATTAATCAAAATCAATATTCCATAGATAGGAAGCAGAATAGGAAGTGGAGTGTGTAAAGGAAATCTGGGCCCCCCAGTGCACTAATTTATCAGTTATTTTAAGTTCCTTTTGGACATTTTAGTTACCATAATAAAATAAAGCATCTTATTGGCCAATAGGGATACTGTTCTCTTGGGCATCTGGAACATAAAGGCTTCATTCAAAAGAGGAAACCATATCCCTGCCTTGTGTTGTGTCTGGGTGTAAATATTTAATATATTGTATGTAAACAGATACACCAGGCCAAACCTGCACCATGCAGTAATCTACACAGCTGATGTATTTCTATTCCCTCTTTATTTAATCCACAAGATGGGAGTCAAGGTAAATATTGTTTATCTGGACAGGGAATTTTAACAGTCTGCAGCCATTTGCATCTCGGTGGGATCCCTCATCTTAAGTCTCTGCTTGGTCCCTTTCAGCTGCAAAACATTGTCCCCTATCTCAGGTTCCCCTGTCCTTATCCAATATTCATAGCAGGGTATCCGATCACAGCTGTTCCCTCATGCCTCACCACCCAGAACAGCCAACCTCCCTGCCCGCCTTCTCCAGGAGGGCTGGTTTTCCACTTATCGTTCCAAAAAGAAGTACAGGCCAAAAAATAGTTGGATTATGGGCTAGAGAGTCACCCGGCATTTTACAGCAACGTTATTGCCCAAAAAATATAAATACAAAGGTTTCATTGTGGAGAAAGGGTTAGGAGGAATCCTGATGAAGGACAAGCTGTCACAGGTAAGATAGACGTGGTCTGGTGATGTGGGACGTGGGGGAACTTGTAATGGAAAACTGACACACATAGTGAAAGGTATGGGGAACGTCGTATGTAGAAATATTAAATATATATAATGTTCTATATATATTATATTCGTATATTGTTTTATATATATTATAATGGTATAATGGTAGGTTGTACTCTATATATTTATATTATAATGGTATATTGTAGTATATATGTTATATTGGTATATTTTTTTACATATATATTACAATGGTATAATGGTAGGTTGTAATATATATATATATATATATATATATATATATATATATATATATATATTATAATGGTAAATTGTAATATTTATATAAAATTGGTATATTGTTTTACATATATATTATAATGGAATAATGCTAGGTTGAAATATATATATTATATTGGTATATTGTTTTACATATAGAATTGTATAATGGTATATTGTAATATACATATACTGTATTATAATGGTATAATGGTATATTGTAATATATATATATTATAATGGTATTTTGTAATATATATATTATATTGGTATATTTTTATATATAAGAGCATGGTGGCTCAGTCGTTAGCACTGATGCCTTGCAGCAATGAGGTCCTGAGTTCGATTCCACCCTTGGACACATCTGCAAGGAGTTTGTATGTTCTCCCCGTGCTTGCGTGGGTTTCCTCTGGGCACTCTGGGTTTCCCACAATCATAAAGACATACTGATAGGTTGTATGTGTCAAATAAATGTGCTTAGATTGTAAGCTCTTCAGGGCAGGGCCTGATGTTAATGTATACATGTAATTGTAAAGGGCCAAGGAAGATGTTGGTGCTATATAAATCCATAATAGTAATAATATATTAAAATAGTATATTGTAATATGTATGTATAGTTTATTTATAAAGTGCCACCTGGGGAGGCAGCGATGTACAATAACAAAATACAAAATAACAAAAATAGTCATACAAGGGGGATAAATACATAGATAGTTTAGTACATAAATATATAACTTATATAAACAGAAGTCCTAGGGCTTTGCCACAAGAGATAATGAGGTCCCTGCCCCGTAGAGCTTACAATCTAGTTAGGTGGGTAACATACAGTTACAATGGAATGGGTGGTGGAGTGAGATTTATGCAGTGCAAATAAAACTAGAAAGGGAATGTTTAAGTATAAACTTTGAATTTGGCTTGAAAGACTGCATTTTGGAAGGGAATTTGTGTGTTTGTGCTGCAGATTTTAAAGCTCAATAATGCCAATGAAGAGGACATTGCTGTTTTTTACTTACCCTTTAAATATGTCACATTCATTAATGGTAGGTCAGTTGGTGTGTGTACTCATATCAGGTTGGGGGATAAAATACTAACTTTTTTGATGATTGGTCAAAATGTGTTTTTTTGACTATAGTTACCCTTTAAATATGGCTGCCATGGAAATGGAAGGGTAGGTCAGTATGTGTGTGTACCTGGATCAGGTTGAAAGTTAAAAAAACAAACCTTTGATTATTGATCAAAATGTGTTTTTTTTTATTACTGTAGTTACCCTTTACGTATAGCTGCCATAGTAATGGATAAGTAGATCAGTAGGTGTTTGTATTTGTGTCGGGTTGGGGGTAAAAAAAAAAAAAACTTTTTTGATGATTGGTCAAAATTTTTTTTTTTACTTAAGTTACCCTTTAAGCATGGCTGCAACAGTAATGGACGGGTAGGTCAGTAGGTGTGTATACCTGTATCACGTTGGGGGTTAAAAAAACAAACTTTTTGATTATTGATCAAAATTTGCTTTTTTGACTTTAGTTAACCTTTAAGTATGGCTGCCACAGTAATGGATAAGTAGATCAGTAAGTGTGTGTACCTGAGTCTGATTGAGCGGTATGTCTTTTTTAGTGTTTACAACCATAAAACTATCTTTTATTGAGGAAAAATCTAAATCATTTTTTTTACTTTAGTTACCCTTTAAGTATGGCTGCCACAGTAATGGATAAGTAGATCAGTAGGTGTGTGTACGTGGGTCTGGTTGAGGGGGTATGTCTTTGTTGTGTTTACAACCATAAAACTATCTTTTATTGAGGATAAATCTAAATTAGTTTTTTTGACTTTAGTTACCCATTAAGTATGGCTGCCACTTAATGGATAAGTAGATCAGTAGGTGTGTGTACCTGGGTCTGATTGAGGGGTATGTCTTTTTTAGTGTTTACAACCATAAAACTATCTTTTATTGCGGATAAATCTAAATTAGTTTTTTGACTTTAGTTACCCTTTAAGTATGGCTGCCACAGTAATGGATAAGTAGATCAGTAGGTGTGTGTACCTGGGTCTGGTTGAGGGGTATGTCTTTTTTTGTGTTTACAACCATAAAACTATATTTTATTGAGGATAAATCTAAATTAGTTTTTTGACTTTAGTAACCCTTTAAGTATGGCTGCCACAGTAATGGATAAGTAGATCAGTAGGTGTGTGTACCTGGGTCTGGTTGAGGGGGTATGCCTTTTTTGTGTTTACAACCATAAAACTATCTTTTATTGAGGATAAATCTAAATTAGTTTTTTTGACTTTAGTTACCCTTTAAATATGGCTTCCCTGGGAATGGAAAGGTAGGTCAGTAGGTGGGTGTACCTGTGTCTGTGTGGGGGGTTGGGGGTATCACCATTTGTATTTATGACCATGAAACAAACTGTTTTGAAATATCCACATTTGAGGATTGTTACCATTATAGTCTATGGAAAAAAATATCCGGAAATTTGCAGATAGCGCCGTAACACTTCCGCGGATTCCTTAGCATACTTCTCCTATATGCCCTGCAGGTCTGTACCAATTTCATGTCTCTAGCTCAAAAACTGTGGGAGGAGATGCAGTCCAAAAAAGCAGAAGAAAAAAACAGAAGAAGAAGAAATAGAAAGAACAGTAATTTGGCTTTTTCAAGCCAAATTAACAATCAAATACTGTGCTGGTTACCAGATAGGTAGGATGTAAGGCTAGATTTATCATATATAGATATATAGATATCATATACTGTGCTGGTTACCAGATAGGTAGGATTAAGGGTAGATTTATCATATATAGATATATAGATACCATATACCATGCTGGTTACCGGATAGGTAGGATGTAAGGGTAGATTTATCATATATAGATATATAGATATCATATACTGTGCTGGTTACCAGATCGGTAGGATGTAAGGGTAGATTTATCATATATATAGATATATAGATATCATATACTGTGCTGGTTACCAGATAGGTAGGATGTAAGGGTAGATTTATCATATATAGATATATAGATACCATATACTGTGCTGGTTACCAGATAGGTAGGATGTAAGGCTAGATTTAAACCTGCTAATAGAGGTTTCTTGACGTAGAGAGAGGGGAATAGAATTCTAGAGGATTGGAGCTACAAGAGAGAAAGGTTTACGGCGAGAGGAAACAGTACAAGTGGGGGGTTTGTACAGGAGCTGGTTCTGCGATGAGCGGAGGGTGTGGACGGGAACATATGGGGACACTAGAGAGGAAATATAAGGAGGAGCAGCATAGCGAAGGGATTTAAATGTTGGTGGGAGGATTTTGTATATAATGCACTGTTTAATGGGGAGCCAGGTTGTTTTTCCGGCACAGAGGAGATTCTGGATCCTGTTTATTAGAGAGTGAAACAGTATGTGTAGCAGGGTTTAATATGGACTGAAGGGAAGAGAGGTGGGAAGCAGGATGACCAGAAAGTAGTAGGTTGCAATAGTCCAGACGCGATAGGATGAGAGCATGCACAAGCATAGCGGTAGTTGAGAGAGAAAGGAAACTGCGGATTTTCGCATGCGAAGAATAAAACGTCATGTGATTGGATGTCGGGAGTTAGCGTAGGGGTTGACAAGTAGATTTGTGTATCATCTGCATATAAATGATACTTGAAGCCAAAAGAGCTAATGACTTCTGCCAAGGAAATAGTGTAGAGGGAGAACAATAAGGGTCCAAGAACAGACCCTGCGGGACCCCCACACCAAGAGGAACTGGAGAAGAGTTGTTATTCACTAAAGATACAGAGTAAGTTGGGTTAGAGAAATAGGATAGAAACAAGGATGCCCCTTCGTTCCGAATGCCCATGGGATGACCCCTGTGGCCCCCCCACACTAAGAGGAACAGACACACAAGATGGATGGACAGGAGGAAGAAGAAGGTGTTGAGCCTGGAATATGATAAGATGATGGTCAGAAAGCAGGAAGGGGTTAGATTGAAAAGACAAGACAGAGAGGTTTTTAGTGAACACTAGATCCAGGAAGTGGCCATCCTTATGAGTACTAGTGTTAGTCCATTGCTGGAGATCGAACGAGGAGGTTAAGTGTAGAAAGCGAGATGGCCAGGAGAGGGAGGAGTCATCAATGTGACAGTTAAAGTTCCCCAGAATCAGAACAGGACAGTCAGCAGAGAGGAAGAAAGTCAGAGAGGAATGCGGCCGGAGATGCAGTTGACAGCGGTGATATATATTATAAAATGAATATTTTTATATAAGATTATAATGGTACAGTATTGTAATATCTACTAATATTATCTATATATATACTGTCGCCGATCATTGTCTATATACTTAAATATATATATATATATATCATATATAATCCTATAGGGTATTCTGATCCTTCCTCTCTTCTCCTGGTCTCCTGTCCTTTCTCTCTTCTCCGGTCTCATGGTCTCTTGTCCTATCTCTCTTCTCCTGGTCTCCTGGTCTCTGTCCTCTTCTCTCTCTCTCCTGGTCTCCTGGTCCTCTTGTCCTCTCTCTCTTCTTCCTGGTCTCCGGTCTCTTGTCTCTCTCCTTCTCCTGTCTCTGGTCTCTTGTCCTTTCTCTCTTCTTCTCCTAGCTCTCCTGGTCTCTTTGTCCTCTCTCTCTTCTCCTGTCTCCTGGTCCTCTTGTCCTTTCTCTCTTCGCCTGGTCTCCTCGTCCTCTTGTCCTTCCTCTTCTTCTCCTGGTCTCCTTGTCTTTCTCTCTTCGCCTGGTCTCCCTGGTCTCTTGTCCTCTCTCTCTTCGCCTGGTCTCCCTGGTCTCTTGTCCTCCTCTTCTCCTTGTCTCCTGGTCATCTTGTCCTTTCGCTTTCGCCTGGTCTCTGGTCTCTTGTCCTCTCTCTCTTCGCCTGGTCTCTTGTCCTTTCTCTCCTTCTCCTGGTCTCCTGGTCTCTTGTCCTCTCTCTCTCCCTGGCTCCTGGTCTCTTTGTCTCTCTCTCTTCTCCTGTCTCCTGGTCTCCTTGTCTTTCTCTCTTCTCCTGGCTCTCCCTGGCCTCTTGGTCCTGACTCTCTCTTCTCCTGGTCTCCTGGTCTCTGTCCTCTCTCTCTCCTCCTGGTCTCCTGGTCTCTTGTCCTTTCTCCTTCTCCTGTCTCCTGGTCTCTTTCCTCATCTTCTCTTCCTCCTGGTCTCTCTGTCTCTTGGTCGTCCTCCTCTCTCTTCTCCTGGTCTCTCGGTCTCCTTGTCCTGTTCTCTCTTCGCCTGCCCCTGGTCTCGGTCCCTCTCCTCTTCTCCTTGTCTTCTGTCTCTGTCCTTTCTCTCTTCTCCTGGTCCCTGCTTGTCCTCCTCTCTGCTTCTCCTCCTCCTGTGTTCCCTTGCTCTGGTCTCTTCTGTTCTCCTGTCTTCCCTCCCCCCCCTCCCTGTCCCGGGCCTGTCCCCCGTCCCCCTCCCCTGTCCCTTTCCGTTTCCTGCCCCCATCCCCCTGCTGTTTTTTCCCTTTGTTTCCTGTTTCCTCCCCGCTTTTCGGCTTTCTGTCCCCTCTTCTGGCGAGTAAACTGGCTCCTCCCTCCTGTGTCAATCAAGGCTGTGACACTGACATCACAACCAATGTTCAGTTTCACTTGCTGCCTTCTCTGCACATGCTCAAGTTTATAAAAAGCTCATTGAGCAGAGGGAGAGGCAGAACCTATGCCAAAATGCAAAGGATAAATGGTGAAAAATCTCATAACAATGATATTTGTTCTTTCTCTTTCTTTGTATAAATTACATGTGTACAGTAGCACCATTTGCATATGAACGTAGATGCATTGTATGGATTGGCTATTCAAAAGAGATCAAACATTAGGGCAGAAAATGTCAAATGGGCTTTTATTGGTGTGAATATACTTTATATTCTATGATACACATTTATAGAACAATTAAGAGGATATGTAAGAACTCGTTATATTTTATGGGTAAAAAATGTATTTATTCATTGGTAGCTCAATGCCCTTTAATTTATGTTTGCCTCAAATTGCTGTTGAAATCTTGATCTGGGCTAGTACAGTTTTGGTTTCCAAACCTTACTAGGATACTAGTTTGTACACATGGATGGTCTCCATTCCCTTCTAGGAAACTAGGTGGTACCTGGATGGTCTCCATACCCTACTGGAAACTGGTGTGTACACATGGATGGTCTCCATACCCTACTAGGAAACTAGGTGTGTACACATGGATGGTCTCCATAACCCTACTAGAAACTAGGTGTGTACACCTGGATGGTCTCCATCCCTACTAGGAATTAGGTGTGTACACATGGATGGTCCTCCATACCCTACTAGGTGTGTGTACACATGGATGGTCTCCATACCCTACTAGGAAACAGTTGTTTGGACACATGGATGGTCTCCATACCCTTCTAGGAAACTAGTGTGTACACATGGATGTCTCCATACCCTACTAGGAAACAAGGTGTGTACACATGATGTCTCCATACCCCTCTAGGAAACTAGGTGGTGTACACATGGATGGTCTCCTCCATACCCTACTAGGACACTAGGTGGTGTACACATGGATGGTCTCCATACCCTCTAGGAAATTAGGTGTGTACACATGGGTGGTCTCCATACCCTACTCGGTGTGTACACATGAATGGTCTCCATACCCTACTAGGAAACAGGTGGTGTACACATGGATGGTCTCCAAATGCTTACTCTAGGTGTGGTACACAACTGGATGTCTTCAAAACGCTACTAGTGTGTAAGCATGGATGATCTCCAAACAACTACTAGAGTCTAGGTGTTAACACATTGTGGTCTCCAACCTACTAAGAGACTACGGGTTATTCAACAAAAGTTCTTATCATTTAAAATGGTGCAATTATCCCCAACGAATCGGATGTTGGCTTTCAAATGTTAAATAAGATCTGGTTGGCTGGGGCACAAATTAGCACTATTTTAAATGATAAAACTTTTATTGACTCTCCCCTGCAGGTGTGTATACATGGGAGGTCTCCAAACCCTACTAGGAGAATAACTGTAGATTGTGTGATATGTAGTTATAAAAAATGGTGGTCTGACCAGTAGATAAATCTCTTCTCTAAAGGCTGGTACACAACATCAGATTTTTTTTTTCCCCAGCTCACCATTTGCCACTAGCCCAGTGAGCAGTAAAAAGGACGAATCACTGTTGATCGAGGATCTTTGGACCAACTGACCATTACATAACAATATGGGTCATTCGGCCTGAAAATTTGCTTGTGTGTATTGAACCTTAAAAACCTAATGGGGATTACTACTAGTAACTCATTATAAAAGTGATTGGCTTCCATATGTCTACCATTTTTTTATGGATTGTTTTTATTAGAGGAAACATTGACATTAAAAAAGTCTGTAAACCAAAAAAACTGAATACTTAAATATTATTGCTGTATGATTATGATAATGTTTTATTCAGTTAGATCAACGGGACTTAAAGGGCAAGTCCAGCCTAAAAACAAGTAACTTTTAAAATGCTTATTACCCCCCCAAAACTTCACTTTCGCAAAGTTCCTAAAGTTCAAGATCCCCCAGAACTGACTTACCTGACCTGGTCCCTCGCCGTCTATTCCACGCCCCCTGCTCCTGTTTCGAAGCAAAAACAGGAGCTGGGGACTCTGCTCTGAACAGCCCTTCACTTCCTGGTCGCGGCTGTCAGGCGATTGGGCGTGACGTCACGTCGCGCCCTAACTGACAGCCGTGGAGTAGAAGTGGCGAGGTCGGTATAGGTAAGCTGTGGGGGTCTTTGAACTTTCGGAACCTTGTGAAAGTGAGGTTTTGAGTGGTAATAAGCATTTTTTTAGGCTGGACATTCCCTTTAAAGTTAGTTCTTGAACAACTCACTTTAAGTCCGTTGATCTAACTGGTAATACAGATATTATCTGCTGTAATTGTATGTAATAATACAAGTTCGATTCCACCCTTGGACACATCTGCAAGGAGATTCTATGTTCTCCCTGTGCTTGCGTGGGTTTCCTCGGGCACTCCGGTTTCCCCCACAAACCATAAAGACATCTGATAGGTTGTTGTATGTGCAAATAAATGTTGCTTAGATTGTAAGCTCTTTGGGGCAAGGGCCTGATGTGCATTGGTAAATAATGTAAGCACTGCGGAATATGTAGCGCTATATAAGAAATAAATATACATACATACATAATATTGGCCTAAGCAGTGATGCCCAACTCACATTTTTTTTCGTGGCACGTGACTTGCGGGGAAGTGTGACAAGTGTTGTGGTGTAGGCGTGTCAGGTGCGTGTTGTGGGGTGTAACTAGGCCTATGCCCACGCTGTCCAAGCATTGGTGGCACTAGTGCGGACCCCAGAATTAGCCAGGTTGTGCAGCTCTTGCCTAAGGGAAGGAGGTTTTTCAGTTGCCACAACTTTCTGTTGCTAATTGGAGCTGGATTTGAACTCCACCTATAAGGTATCATTATGATACAGATATACAGAATTGGGTCAACAGTGACTAATAGACAGAGTGGTTCTTGTATAACTCTGTGTATCCCCCAAAGATGTCTGAATTTAGATATTGTTTTAAATGTCATTGTACATTGTATAGAATTTCGATGGATTGAAATTTATGTTCCATCATCGTGATGGTAAATGGACTTTCATGATGCAGATATAAATTCAAAAAGAAATTTTGAATCTGGCGTCCTGTTAAAGGCCCCATGATAATGGTATAATGGTATATTGTAATATATATATTAGAATGGTATAATGGTATATTGTAATATATATATTATAATGGTATAATGGTATATTGTAATTTATATATTATAATGGTATAATGGTATATTGTAATTTATATATTATAATGGTATAATGGTATATTGTAATATATATATTATAATGGTATAATGGTATATTGTAATTTATATATTATAATGGTATAATGGTATATTGTAATATATATATTATAATGGTATAATGGTATATTGTAATATATATATTATAATGGTATAATGGTATATTGTAATTTATATATTAGAATGGTACAATGGTATATTGTAATATATATATTTCTCATCAATCACTGTGTTACCATTGATATGGTATCTTATGTTTA